>PVJA010022032.1:0-34773 GCA_004027025.1 Myocastor coypus
GGTATGAAGTTTTAATGAGGTTCAATTGGGGAAAACATTAGTGAAGGTCAAGCTTTAAGACCTAATACACGTATTCTCTGGTTTATAGACTTAATGATTTCCAGGGTCTTTGTTACTTTTATTTCTGCTTTCCTTAGGACAATGGGATGACTGGCCATGGACTATTACTCAAATATAGGTGGTGGAAGGGGCTGTGGTCTCCTTTTATGGTTTATGTCTAGTTGTGCCCCCCAAAGCCTCATGCAGTCATGGGGCAGGGACTTCTATAGATTGAAACTTGACTCATGAGTCACTGGGATTATGTGTTTTAGTACTGATCTAGAGTTTAAGACTTGATCTGAACTGGGCGTGGTGGCACACGCCTGTAATCCCAGCACTTGTGAGGCTGAGGCAGGAGGATCGGTGTGAGTTCGAGACCAGCCTGGGCTACAAAAGTGAGCTCAAGGCCAGCCTGAACTGCATAGCGAGACCCTGTCTCAAAAAGACCAAAAAAAAGAAAATTTATTGGACATTTTGATGGGGATGGTGTTGAATCTGTAGATCCATTTGAGGAGTATTACCATCATCACAATATTGTTTTTAAATCCATGAATAAGGAATATCATACTTTAAATTATTTCAGCAATACTGCATTGTTTTCAGTTATTCTGTTACATTTATTCTGAAGCATTTTATGCTTCTTCAAAATATCTCAAATAAAAATTTGTTTGAGATACTGGACAACTGACCCTTTGCCCTTTGCACTGAGTTACATCCTCAACCCTTTAAAAACATAGTTCTTCCAAAGTTGCTAAAATTGCGGCTGGGGATTTGGCACAGCGGTAGAATGCTTGCTTAACAAGCTGGAAGCCCTAAGTTTGGTCCTTGGCACCAAGAATCAAAAAAAAAAAAAACCTCCCCCAAAGTTGCTAAAATCACCCAAGCTGAGTTGGGGCTTGCAATCTTCCTGCTTCAGCCTCCCGAAGTGCTGAGACTATAATTATATATGACCATACCGACTGGTAAATGAAATTCACAATTCTATTTCAAAGTGCTCATTAGTAATGTATATTAATACAGTGGATATTCATACTGAGATATGTGTATCTTTTATTCTTCAGCCTTGATTACCTCATGTATTTATTAGTTTTAGTATCATAGTGCAGGGAGCAGCTGAAGCAGGAAACTGTCACACATGTGTGGCAAGACAAGGCAGGTCCAGGCAATGCAAGCTGCTTCTGTCCAGACACCACCAAGCCCTGAGGCAGTCTAAGAGATCCTAATCGTTTGCTAGGCAAAGCTGTATCACAAGACAGCAACTTTGTCAAATGTATGAATAAATACCCTGAGGGTGGCTGAGCAGTTTCTTTCCTCCTATCTGGAGAAAAAGGGCTCCATCTGACCTCAGCCTTTGTCTCTTATCTTGATTTTCTTTCATCCTCTTGTCCTTCTCCCCTTTGGGAACTTCAAGAGCCATGTGGAATTGTTGTAGGCAGCTGAATTAGATAGAAATATTATAGGTAGTCAGACAGGGCCAGTCCCTCAAGGATGACGTGGAAGACAAGGTGACTTTCCAACTAGAGACAGACATTCCTCCGCCTTTGGCCAGATCTCAAGACAAGAGTAAACAAAAGTAACTACATACTTCCTTAAGGGTGGGCGTCAGGGATTGATATGCTAAATAAATATCAATCACCTTAAAAGACCCTGGAAAGAGTCAGGAGCCCAAGCTCAATAGGTGGTACTCTTGCCCGCTTGCTACATAACTTGCCTTCCCATTGGATCCTGATGTTAATCAATTTTACCTGAGCAATGGTGCTTGTAATCTCATTGGCTGGCCATAGGCTTTGTCCCACCTCATACCCACCTAAGCTAGTTCCCATGTCTTCTCTATAAAAATCCCTGGAAGAGACAGCTTCTGGGGGACACCCATTTGGGACCCCCTCCTCTGTCCCTCTCTCGGACAGGAGCTTTCTTCCCCTCAATAAATATGTTCTGCTCATTTCCTCCATTTTTTCCTAAAATTCATTCTTTGGATTTAGAGAACACGAACTCATCCCAGGTACTTTTCAGGTTGGGGATCAGTTTTCCTTCTATCATTTGGAGGTTCCCTACTGGAGGTCATTCACCCCAAATCAGTGTCTTCTTCCTCTATTAGGATGAGGTACCTTTGCAGTAAATTCCTTCGGGCTTTCTACATATAATGATCTTATGTGTAGAAATTTATATCCTGGAACATTTTAATCTTTATAGATATCGGCAATTTTAAAAATTATATGATTTATGTGCCTAGTTTATATGCAGATAAGTATAGTAGGTGATCAATAAAAGATTTTCAAGGACAAAAATTATTACCTTTAGGTAAAATTTCATATGGTAGAAACATGAATAAGAAATCATGCAAAATTCTCTATTAAAGAAAAACATATACATGTAGTTTAAAAATTAATGATAGTTGGGCATGGTGGCGCATGCCTGTAATCCCAGCACTTGGGAGGCTTAGGCAGGAAGATCAGTGCAAGTTCAAGACCAGCCTGGGCTACAAAAGTGAGCTCAAGGCCAGCCTCAACTGCATAGCGAGACCCTGTCTCAAAAAGACCAACAAATAAATAAATAAATATAAAAATTAATGATGATAAATATCAAATTGTCTGGTACTTAGACAATGGAGGGCTTATTGATTGATTGATTGATTGATTGCAGTACCATTGATGCAGGAAGAAAAAACTGATTTGGGGTGAATGACCTCCAGTAGGGAACCTCCAAATGATAGAAGGAAAACTGATCCCCAACCTGAAAAGTACCTGGGATGAGTTCGTGTTCTCTAAAACCAAAGAATGAATTTTAGGAAAAAATGGAGGTAATGAGCAGAACATATTTATTGAGGGAAAGAAAGCTCCTGTCCGAGAGAGGGACAGGAGAGGGGGTCCCAAGTGGGTGTCCCCCGGAAGCTGTCTCTTCCAGGGACTTTATTTATAGAGAAGACATGGGAACTAGCTTAGGTGGGTATGAGGTAGAACAAAGACTATGGTTAACCAATGAGATTACAAGCACCATTGCTCAGGTAAAATTGATTAACATCAGGATCCAATGGGAAGGCAAGTCATGTAGCAAGTGGGCCAAGGATGCCACCTATTGGGCTTGGGTTTGTGACTTTCTAGGCTCTTTCCAAGGTGATTGATACTCACTTAACATATCAATCCCTGATGCCCATCTTTAAGGAACTATGTAATTGTTTTTAATTACTCTTGTCTTAAGATCTGGCCCAAGGCAGAGGAATGCTGTCTCTGTAAAGTCACCTGTCTTCCATGTTGTCTTGAGGGCCTGGCCTTGTCTGACTGCCTATAATATTTCTAACTCAGCTGCCTACACCACCACCAGGGATTGAACTCAGGACCTTGCACTTGCCAGGCAAGCTCTTATTCTACTAAGCTATCTCCCTGGCCCCAGGTACTTAGACATTGAGCACATTTACAATTATGTAACATTTTAAAATGTCATCCTTTGAAATGATTTAAGCCAAATGAAAAACTTTGGTGATCAATCTAAACTACAGGAAGAGCACAGTTTTTTTTGTTTTGTTTTGTTTTTGTTTTTGTTTTTTTAATTATTTGAAAGCCCTGTGTTAGCATATACCTCCCCTAAAGCACCTGCTTAGGCAACCTCAGGGACCGAGGTTCGAACCCTGGCACTAGGTGCTGTGCCAGGCCCACCTTGAGGGCAGCTTGAGCCAGCCATAACAAATAAATAAAGCACTTAAAAAACAAAACAAACAAACAAAAAACTAATAGACCCCTAGCCTGGAAGCAAGGAGCTTCTGAAAGGAAAATCATATGGCTAAGGGATCTTTCACAGTTTAGCACAGGCACAACTTGGCTGCCCCGTGGGTTCGTTGAGTAAGCTGTCTTTACAGGATACATCTTAAACTAAGTATGTTTACAGGATTTAGATTAGGGAGTGGAGGGAGACCAGTTACTCAGTTAGTTACTCTTTATTAATCGGCCTTGAAAAGAGGGCGACAGTGCATTCCTTAGAGTAGATAACAGGAAGCATAGGGGAACCTAATATTTTTCCATAGTTACAGCTCAATATTGTTGACCTATTACAAAATGGCTTCTGATTTTGAATTTTATCCCCTGCCACTTTTTTTTTTTTTTTAATTTGCGGTGCCACGGATTGAACTCAGGACCTTGCACTTGCCAGGCAAGCACTTATTCTGCTGAGATATCTCCCTGGCCCTATTCAATAATTTTCATCATTAATCAATTTGATTAAGGGGAGAAACAATTTATCTGGCTCAAATTATTGCCATACTTCTAGATCCAGGGCATTACAAATTTTTTGAAAATCAAGCCTATAAGGAACTTTTGAGAAAAACTGTTGCAAGGAAAATTAAACCAACAGTAGCCAGATGCTCAGGAGAAGAAAAGAAAATTTTGTTAAAGCTAGCAGGCCCCCAAGGAGTAATCTCCACAGTCTGAGATGAGGTCTCAAAATGTTTTTTTTTTTTTTTTTTTTTTTTTTTAATTGGCAAAAAGTTACAAGCTTCTTGTTGAATGCGAGGGTACCATGTGACATTTTGTGACGGGCATAGTGATGAGCACAGTTTATGTAATAGGTTGTTACCACATTCACAGAAGTTTCAATTTGATGACAAATGAAAATTTAGCTGAGTTCAGCTGCAGAGAAGCGAATGACTGCAGCCTTTTTTAAAAACAAAATGGCTGCAGCGCCGGAAAGTGAACCGTGTCCATTTCGACTTTTCCTCTTTTGCACTGCAGACCCCCACAGGACACACTTTGCAGCTTGCACGCACGCACCCACGCGCACTGCCGGTGCGTCCCTCTGGAGGTCAGCTGTCCCCGGGACATCGCGGCACCGTCATAAAGGCTGCATTCCAGAACCGCCCATCAGTCCGTGCTCTCCCCGGCGCGCGCGGCACGCTCGCACAGCCCTGGTTCTCCCTCTAGCGGCCGCAGGCTCGCACTGCCCGCCACTGCTTCCCAGCGTCACGCGGCGCCTCCCTCGGGGGCGGTGTGGACTGAGCAGGCGCGGGTTGGCCGACCTAGTGGCCGGAGACCCTGCCGCGGGGTGTGCGTGGAGCCGCGGCTGTAGGCGGGTTTCGCCTCCCGCGCTTACTCCCTGCTTCTCCTGAAGTTTCTCGGCAGTTTCTTCGAGCGGGCTGACGTCCGCCCCTCAGCACTCCGAAGGTCAGCGTGGGCAAAGCCTCAGGCTCGAGCGCGTCCGTGGGGAGCGCGCGGGTGGGCGAACGCGTGCTCGCGGTGACGTGGCGCGGCGGGGCGGGGGGCGGGGGGCGGGTTCGGGCACGGCCTGGCCTGGCAGGCGCGGGAGGCTCTGGGCGCTAGCTTTGCGCGGGGAGTCGTTAGAGAGCGTAGCCGGGGGGCTCGCGACCGGTCGGCATCGCCTTCGGGGCCCCCGTCCTGCCTCCCCGCGCTCGCGGCCGGGCTCCGCTCGCCTCACGTCGCCGCGGCCTCCGAAGGGGCGGCTGCCGGTCCTCTCAGCAGCTGAGACCAGCAGGCCGTGGCGCCCGCCGTGGGTGGTGCTCCTCGGACCCCACCCCCTCGCCTGGATTCCGTGGGGAACCCTGCTTCCCCCCAAGTGGGCGGACGGTCGTGGAGTCCCTGAGCCTCGAGGCTTCCTTCATCGTAAGCTGTGGCTTGGCGTTCCTTACTGCTGTTACCTGGAAATCATGACCTCATGCATAAAAAATTAAGTTTTTCTTTGAAGTTTATAAAAGAGAAAGACGGGGCTGGGGAGATAGCTCCGAGGCACAAGTGCCTGCTGGGCAAGTGCAAGGTCGTGAGTTCGAGCCCTGGTCCCACAAAAAAAAAAAAAAAAAAAAAAAAAAAAAAAAAAAAAAAAAAAAAAAAAAAAAAAAAGAGAAAGACGGTCGGATGGGGCCGCTTCTAAATGAGGCTCTCTTCTATTGCATTCTCCCGTATAATTGACTTCTTGGGGTGGTGTCCTGTGAGCTGTTCGAACTTCGTCTCTCACCTGGGACGCCTTCTCAGGCCTAAGTTCCCCAACGACCTGAATACCTGAATGCTCTTGGAGGCTGACACTACAAAGGAGGTTACATACCAATATATATATATATATATATATTTTTTTTTTTTTTTGCCTTTTTGAGACAGGGTCTCGCTGTACAGTTCTGGCTGGCCTTGAGCTCACTTTTGTGGCCCAGGCTGGTCTCGAACTCACACTGATCCTCCTGCCTCAGCCTCCCAAGTGCTGGGATTACAGGCGTGAGCCACCGCGCCCGGCTCATATTAAGGAAGAAAAAAAAAAAATACTACTGGCACCTACCCGTTCCTCCACATCAACATGAGAAATATGTTTCTTGAGAGTTGTTACACTGTGTGGGAAATATAGCTAATAATCGAGTGCCGCACATTTCATTATCTGTAAAAGATAAGATCAAGTAGTCTCATTTCAAAAAACCTGAGAGTACCTGTATAATTCTAGGCAGTTGCCTTTGAAGCACTAGTTGCTTGTCTGTCTGCTTCTCATCTGAAACAACAATGTCCAACCACACCCAAATTTCTGAAAAAAATTAAATGACTGGAAATCATAAAGATACTTGAGATGATTAACACGTTAGGTTGATGTAATCATTCCACATTACATTAAAAATCACAATATTTTGTATACAGTAAATATAAACAGCTAATATAAGTATATATAACTATATGTAATTTAAATAAAAAGTAAATTTGTAGTCAAAACCCTATCTTCATAAATGGTCAAGTGGGCAGAGACAGGCATTACAGTAACATCTACTAGGTATAGGAAGATAAATGCCACATTACTATTACATGTGTTAAGGCTTGTACTCAGGGCCAAAGAGCTGTATCCCCAGCCAACTCTTTTATATTTTGAGTTAGGGTCTTGCTAACCCCCGCTGTCAAGGCTAGGTTTAAACCGGGTCCTGCCTTTGCCTCGCAGATTCTGAGATTACAAGCGTGGGTCACCCAGGTTCAACCTAAGTGCTGTATTATTTATTAGAGCCTACTTGTGTTTGTTGCCTATTAAGTATAATTGTTTACTATTTTCACTTTTTTGTGGACTTGAGCTAAGTTGCCAAGTGTCTAATTAAAAGTTTTATCTTCGCATCTTTTAAAATGTTTACACACAGGTATGTTTGAAATGCCTTTTACTTTTTTGATAGGACTGTTTAAATGGTATAATGTAAGTACACTATTGTTATCTGAAAACAGGTTTTGATTCCTGATTTGACTATTACAGTGTTTGGGGGGGGGCTTGGGGTTTTTTTTTGGCATGTATATGTGTCTGTTACTCCTAGTTATGTAGTTGTGAGTGGGTCCTGGAGTGGATTAATAATTCCCTATAGCAAAAGTCAGTTTTCCAAAATGGCTGTGCCACTTGTCAGCTTCCACCAACAGAGTTTGAATTCCAGGTGCTTAACACTGGTCAGTCTGGATTTTAGTCCTCTAATATATATATATATATATATATGTGGGGGTTTTTTTGTTGTTTTTTGGTCTTTTTGAGACAAGGTCTCACTATGCAGTTCAGGCTGGCCTTGAACTCACTTTTGTAACCCAGGCTGGTCTGGAATTCACATCAGTCCTCCTGCCTCAGCCTCTCAGCTTCCCAAGTGCTGGGATTGCAAATGTGCGCCACCACACCCAGCAAAAATTGTATGCTTCTTTAAATCTTTAGTTTTGTTTGTTTGTTTTTTTGTCTTTTTCACATAGGGTCTCGCTATGCAGCTCAGGCTGTCCTTGAGCTCACTTTTGTAGCCCAGGCTGGTCTCAAACTCACACCTATTCTCCTGCCTCAGCCTCCCAAGTGCTGGGATTACAGGCGTGTATTTCTTTAAATGTAGTGATCCTTCCTATTTTTCAGCCTCCCAAGCGCTGGGTTTACAGTTGTGCACTACCATGCCCAGTCTCACTTCTTGTCTCAGCAGTTGGCCAGGAAGGCCTGGGGTTCAAGCGCCTGGACCTGTGTATGCTTCAGCAGGCGCTCAGCTGAGCTATCTGGCTGGCCCTTATAAGTCTTTTAAAAGTCATTTTAGTAGGACTTTCAGAGGGAATTAAAGCTAACTGCTCATACCTGCTACTGTTAGTGATGGTCAGATAATCTTATTGTTCCCTCCAGTTTTTTTTTTTTTTTTTTTTCTAATTCCTGTCCTTTACCATACATGACTCAGCTCAATTTTCTTTTCTTTCTTTCTTTCTTTCTTTTTTTTGGAGCCAGGGATTGAACTCAGGTCCTTGTGCTTGCCAGGCATCAACTCAATTTTCTTTAGCTAGATATAATCTGGGTTTGTATTATAATATGTCTTAAAATGAGACCCTTTGTCCTAACCCTAAAGATTGATGTATGTTAGGGAAATACTTTAGAAGAAATTAGCACAAAACTCACTGATTTATTTTCTTTTTCCTTTTTTTTGTTTCTGTTTTTTTGTTTTTTAGGGAAGGGTTTACAGGGTGTTCAGGGTCTCACTACTAGATCAGACTTACAGTGATCCGACTGTTTACAGCCTCCTAAGAACTGGGATTACAGGTGTGTGCTGCCACCACACCTAGTCTCAGTTGCTTCTCAGGGTGCCCTGGGGTGGGGCTGGCATGGCAGGCCCAGGGATGGAGCCTTCAGCCCCTGTGCAGGTGCTTTAATCTGATGAGTTTGTTTGCCCAGCCCTTTCTTCTGGTTTTAAATTGGCAAGTGTTTTAGGTCCAAGAGCATTTGTTCATTCATCAACTGCATTTCGAGTACTTTCTCTATGCCAGAACTAAAATTAAGTTTAGGAAACATAGTAATGAGTAAGACAGAGACAAGGTTCCAGTCCTCTTGAGATGTAATGAGGTAGGAAAGATGGGTAGTAAATAACCAAACCAAATGGCTAAGCAGGTAATTATAGATAATATTTCCTATTTTACAGAAATGGAGCAAGAGCTACAAAATGAAGAACCTGCTGAAATTAAGATTATCAGGGAAGCATACAGGAATGCCTTTTTATTTGTTAATAAAGGTTTGAATACAGATGAATTAGGGCAGAAGGAAGAAGCAAAGAACAACTATAAGCAAGGAATAGGACACCTTCTGAGGGGAATCAGCATTGTTTCAACAGAGCCTCAACACACAGGCAGTGAATGGGAATTGGCTAGACAGATGCAGCAGAAAATGAAAGAAACACTACAGAATGTACGCACCAGGTTAGAAATTCTAGAGAAGGGTCTTGCCACTTCCCTACAAAATGATCTTCAGGAAGTTCCCAAGTTGCATCCACAGTTTCCACCTAAAGACATGTATGAAAAGTCAAGAGGGCCTCAGTCCTTTAACGCACCTCAGCAGACTGAAATAAATGCTAACACTGCAACTACCAGTTCAGGACCTACTGCTGCACCATCTTTAGCCTTAGCATCTCCAAGCTGCCCATCAGAAGCTCCTCCTGCTTACACTCCTCAGGCTGCGGAGGGTCACTACACTGTGTCTTATGGAACAGATTCTGGTGAAATTTCGTCTGTCGGAGATTTCTATTCGAGTCATTCTCAGCCACCTCCTCTTGAAACTTTAGGGATGGATGCAGATGAATTGATTTTGATACCAAATGGAGTACAGATTTTTTTTGTAAATCCTGCTGGGGAGGTTAGTGCACCTTCCTATCCTGGGTACCTTCGAATTGTGAGGTTCTTGGATAATTCTCTTGATACAGTTCTAAACCGCCCTCCTGGGTTTCTTCAGGTAAGCCAAAGGAAAATATAAACATGCTTTCAAATATATGTAGAATGTATTGTTTTTATTTGTTAATGTTTGTATTGTGTCCAGGATAAGTACAAAAAAAAATGATAGGTTTTGGTTCCTTTTAAAATATATTCCCAGGCCGGGGAGATAGCTCAGTAGAATAAGCACTTGGCCTCGTAAGCATAGGATCCTGAGTTCAATCCCCGGCAACCCCCCCAAATATATATATATATATATATATATATATATATATATATATATATATATATATATATTCCATGAAATTTATTAGCCCTGAACACCTATGTTTGTATTTAGTTTTATTTTTTTATTATTTACTTATTTTTGTCTTTTTGAGACAGGGTCTCACTATGCAGTTCAGGCTGGCCTTGAGCTCTCTTTTGTATCCCATGCTGGTCTCGAACTCACACTGATCCTCCTGCCTCAGCCTCCCCAGTGCTGAGATTACAGGCGTGCGCCACCACGCCCGGCTTAGATATGATTTCTAATGCTGAGATATCACTATTAGTCTTTTTAGTAAATGAGAGTAAGATTATTTGGCTTTCAGTAGGCAGAGTTTGAATTATTAAATCTTTAGTTACTTTATAGACAACCTAGGTGTGAGATTTACTTCTTAAAGTGAAACTGGGAGAAACCAACCAATGGTCAAAGAGCTCACAATTTGTAGTAACCTAACCAGAAAAGGTCTTTGAAGTTTTCTTTTTTTTTTTTTTTTTTTTTTGTCTTTTTGAGACAGGGTCTCGCTATGCAGTTGAGGCTGGTCCTGCACTCACTTTTGTAGCCCAGGCTGGTCTCGAACTCGCACCAATCCTCCTGCCTCAGCCTCCCGAGTGCTGGGATTACAGGCGTGAGCCACCACGCCCGGCTTGGTCTTTGAAGTTTTCTGTGTGTGAAAACCTTTACCTTTTTTGGTCAAATCTGTATCCCTCGACCAGTATTAATAACAGTATTTCTTAATACTTTTCTTATATTGTTTCTTCTAAATTCCATCTAATGACTAAAAGTTATTATTATTATTATTATTATTTTTTTGGTCTTTTTGAGACAGGGTCTCGCTATGCAGTTCAGGCCGGCCTTGAGCTCGCTTTTGTAGCCCAGGCTGGTCTCGAACTCGCACCTATCCTCCTGCCTCAGCCTCCCAAGTGCTGGGATTACAGGTGTGTGCCACCACGCCCGGCTCTAAAAGTTATATTTTGTAACACATATTAAAATACATAATTATTCAAACTTTGAAAGTTCATAAACTATCTGACATCCGCTGTCCCACTAATCTGTTTTGGTACTGAAAAAGAAAATTAAGACTTTATAGACATACAAATCTGAAAAAAAATTATCTGACATCATTTTACATACCATAGGTAACTTCCTTATTGTACTTTGGATGACAGTTTTATTGGAACCTGTCCTAAGTTTGCCTGTTATAAAGATAGCGTAGCTTTTGAAATGAAAATAGAATCTGTGAAGGAAAAATATTTGAAAATGCTTGTTAGGCAATTTTAAGCTATTTTTTTGGAAGCAGAACAGACTAGCAAATGACTCATTTTCTATGGAGATTTACTGATTTTATTTATTTATTTATTTATTTATTTATTTATTTATTTGTCTTTTTGAGACAGGAACTCACTATGTAGTTCAGGCTGGCCTTGAGCTCACTTTTGTAGCCCAGGCTGGTCTCTAACTCACATCGATCCTCCTGCCTCAGTCTGCCAAGTGCTGGGGTTACAGGAATGTGCCACCTCGCCCGGCTGGAGATTTACTGATAATGATGGTACTATAAAATCTTGAAAATACATTTCAGACTTTGAGATGTTTATTTTCTAGTATAATTATTTCAGTGAAACTTTGGTGAAGATCTGTCCCTCCAGTGATTTTCTTTTTCTTCTAACTTTTTCAGGTTTGCGACTGGTTGTATCCTCTAGTTCCTGATAGATCTCCAGTTCTCAAATGTTCAGTAGGAGCCTACATGTTTCCTGATACAATGTTACAAGCAGCAGGATGCTTTGTGGGTGTGGTCTTATCCTCTGAGCTACCAGAGGATGATAGGGAACTCTTTGAGGATTTATTAAGACAAATGTCTGACCTTCGGCTCCAGGTAACTTGCGTCCTCATTGTAGGTTGCAAATTTACTCTGACATAACTACTTCTACTTTTTAATAAATTGTAATAACTTCTCCTGTGATCAGAAGTAGGGCAGCATATAATTTCTTTCCATGCTCATAATGCATACTGGGAATTTGCTATAAGTATAGATAAGATTGTGGGCTCTAGAATCAAATTGCCTGAGTTTGAATGCAAACATCCACTTAGTAGCTGTTTCACTTAGCTGCTACTAAACCTCATTTATTTTCATTTCTCTATTGTAAAATGTTAATAGCAAATCTCATTGAGCTGTGATGAAGATCAATAGACAGAGAAAGATAGGTTGAAAGGAGAAGTTTGGAAAAAATAGAGAAATCAGAATATATCACGTACAGATATAAATTCCCTATGACGAATGTGATCACTGTATATCTAAAGTGTTCAGTGAACTTTGTACTAATGCTAGCAAGTGATAATGTTCTGTGAATATTGGCTATTATTTTCAGCACTATTTTACTGCTCGGTTAGAAAGGGGGCTAGTAGAACTAAATTATGAAATGAAGGTAATTTTAGCTTTAGCAAGTAGGTTTTGTTGGACATTTTAGGGGTGTAATTGGTATTTTAGGGACAGATTTTGGATGAGAGAATTACGTCTCACAATTATGGCCAAATGAAAAAAAAATCGTAATATAAAAGTGATCCTGAGACCTTCCTTCTTTAGACTGCTTCATTTTTCATATGCTTATCTTTCATAAGAAGCTAAAATATTATAAAAAAAATTTGTCTAAAATTGAATGAGATTGATAGCGTAGTTTTTTCTTCATTCAACATACATAGAATCCATTATTTAAATAGGGTCTGTGTTAAATGGTGGGATAGAAAAAATGAGATACAAGAAAAAACACACATCCTGATGTGAGAACAAGAAAGTAAAGAAGATAACAGGGCTGGGGAGTGCCTGCCTGGCAAGTGCAAGGTCATGATTTCAATCCCCAGTCCCACAAAAAAAAAAAAAAAAGATAACAGCATGTGCACACATATCAAATCCTGCTCTTTGAGAATAACCTAGTAATCAAGCCAATGATAATTTAAAGTAGCAGTCATTTAAACTATGTTAGCTGTACACATGATTGGCGTTCATAAGTGGGTAGCCTGTGTGTATTCTTGTTTATAAAAGCAGAAATATGTTCAGATGGATATAAATTAATCTTGGCCTTGCTGTTTACTAACTGAATAAAATGACATGTTTAAGAATTCATGGGCCTCCTGTGGAGCTATTCCTTCCTCAACCCCAGAATTCCTTGTAGTGATGTTGGGCTTTAGGAAAGAAATTAAGCAGACTTTGGTTTACTCTGTTTTTGGTCTTTGTTCAGTTTTATTTTTTGGTTGTATGTTTTTATTTTCCTCTGCTGTTCCAAAAACGTCATGGCAAACAAAAAAAGTAAATTTTACTTGTTCAATATTCAGTATTCAATTGAAGATATTCAATATCTTTGCTATTAAGTGCAGGAAACAGAAACCAGGTCAGCCTTCCAACAATGCAGCATAGCTGTGACCTTTATTAATTGACTTTAAATTCATCTTGGTTGTATTTTGCCTAAAATTGATTACTTATTAAATTCAAATGTAGCCACATCTGATTTCAAGATAACTTATACCACCAGCAGCTGCTACAAGTTAGCTTTTATATTTTTGTCTTTTGAAATGTACTTTGGACCATGTGCTGTACTATAAACCAGAGAGTTTCAAGGTTTGGGGCTTGGGGATGAGATAACAATTCTAGGAAAAGTGAAGGAGATTTGTAACACTGACATTTGAACCAGTGTTTCATTAGATCATGGTGTAGTGTAATAGAGCCAACTTATTTGAGAAAAGTCTAATTGAACTAAGCTTAGTCCTTTACTCTGTAGGCCAACTGGAGTAGGGCAGAAGGAGAAAATGAATTTCAAATCCCTGGAAGAACAAGACTCCCCTCTGACCAAGTGAAGGGAGCCTCTGGTAGTGATGAGAGTCAGTTGGACCCTTCTTTAGGCCAAGGCAACAAGGCTGTGCATCATAAAGGAAAACATAAGAAAAAGGTAAATAAAGGAGCAATAAGAAGTGCATAACTTCTCTCCCAGTGATGCCTTTCACCAGTTTTGTGTATTTTATAATTGTATCCCTATTCTCTATGAAGTACATTATCTTGACCAAAGTTACAAATTGACCACTGGCAAAAACAGAATCAGTTTTAATATTTCCTTTTCCAAATATGTTACATAAGTTTTTTTTTGTTTTTTTTTTGTCTTTTTGAGACAGGGTCTCCGCTATGCAGCTCAGGCTAGCCTTGAGCTCACTTTTGTAGCCCAGGCTGGTCTCGAACTCGCACTGATCCTCCTGCCTCAGCCTCCCAAGTGCTGGGATTACAGGCGTGCGCCACCACGCCCGGCGATTACATAAGTTTTTAAAACGTATTTTGTGTTTGGGGATATAAAGGTGTTCATGCTTACACTTATGTGGTTATTTAATTTCATGGTGTACTCTACCTTCCTATATTCACCCTGTTGCTGGGGCTAAGTATACTACTTTTGGCATTTTTCATTTCCTTAGATTTTTCTAGGTAAACAGCAGAAATGAGATTTGCTTTCTTAAACTATACTCAGCAGTTTTCTCTTTCATTTTTTAAGTTGTGAATATGAAATATTCTCTAAAAGATAAATCTAAATTAGAGTTAAGTAAATGAATTACAGTAGTACTGGGGTTCATGAATGCTTGTTTGCAAACAATAGGATTCACAACCTGAAGTATTTGCCTCCCTTTTGGAAGGGTGACAGGAATACTACCATGTTCCCCACACATTTTCTTTTCCTTTTAATATAATTTTATGTCTCTCACTAAATTAATAAAATGAAGTTCTAATGACATTGAGGAATTTCCAAGTATATTGATGAATAAAAAAGCAAGAGCAGATTCCTTTTTGCCTGCCATCATTTTTGTTAAAATATTTTTATTTATCTATGAATGAATATGTATGACATGACATTTATCTGGAAGGACTGTAAGAATTAATACTACTGTGTCTGCAGAAAGGAACTAGGTGATTTATAGACAGGAACAGGCGGCTAAATTTTCATTGTATGTCCTTTTGTAACTTTGGAATTTGGTTTCTTGAGACTAACTTACTAAAAATCTTTAAGACGAGAACATATTTCTTAGAATCTTTTTGAACTCCCAGTATCTTCATAAAGCTGGTCAAAAATATCGAACATAAATTACTGTTAACATTTGGCAGATAAATGTAGACTAAAGTGATACTCATTAATTCCAAAGATAATTAATAAACATTTATGATAAAGAATACACCAACAAATAATTCTGAATTATCTATAGTGTGATAATGGCAAAATGCTATTATTTTTCAAAATGGTAAAACAGTTCATAAGATGTTGGACCCCTCACTGTATCGAGTACTAGAGTGTCACTCAGTGATACCAGTGTGACAGAGTTCTGAAGAGTTATGATGTAATGGGGCAAGGTTGTTTGTTCTGTTTAGGGATTTGCTATCTAGTGGACAATACAGATGAACAAGATTATTTGTTCCTAATGTGATCAATAGATAAAAAAAGGGTCTAATTTAATAGATAAATATAGGTGGATGGTTGGCATAGCAGGCAGCCAAGAGCCTTACCCTAGAGTATATTCTGACCAGGGTGAGTGCTGAAGGGAAAGTAGAGCTGGCACAAGAAGCAGCAAATCGAAGAAAGTCTAGGTAGAGATAGTGATACTAAGCAAGTATATGAAGAAGAGAGCATTTTATAATTGTTTCTTCTGAAACAATTTTTAATTAGAGCTTTCTGAATAGTGTGATGAGAACTCCTGCTACCTCCTACACGTGCCCTCCAAGTCATAAATAATCCCTCTGACCAGCATATATACATTGTATACATAACTGGCCCATTAGTCACTATTAAGCCATCATGATTATCAGATGGATTTCCTAGCATTTGTATTAAGGTAAGCCTTATTTTAATAGCAGCCCAAAAACCTAAGCATGGTGATTCTAGAAATTTGAATTCGCAGAAGAGAAACCTTAAAAGTAAATGTTCTCAATTTAATAGAGAAAATAATCAAATGTCAAAGTTGCTAACACAATAAAAACAAGTCAATGAAGCTGTGAAGAGAAGGAAATTCGTGCTAGTTTTGCTAATGTAAAACATACTCTTAAAACTGCTCTATTTCACTATTAGTGTTGTTAACGTCTCACTGTGCCTAATTTATAAATTGAACTTTATCATTCATTTATATGTTTAGTAAAATATGTGTATTATGTAGGGTTCACTACCGGCTAAGAGTCAGGCATCTGTTAGTGGTCTTATTCCCCAGAAATAAGGGGGACTACTGTGTCTCGGTGTTCGTCTTTCTATATTCAGCAGTCTGCTAGATGAGAAGTAATAAATGAGAATATCTTAATTTGCATTGATTGCATTTTTAATTATGTCAAATATCTGTGATTAAAGATTCCTTGAACTTTGTTTTCTGTACATTATCTATTTGTGGCCTTCGTCCATGTTTATTTTGGGGGTTATTAATCTTTTTCTCAGTTTTCAGGAATTCTTTTATTTTGTTTTGTTTTTGATGTAGTTGGTATAGGATCACATTGCACAGCTTGGACTCAGCAATTCTCCTATTTTTAGCCTCCCCAGTGCTGGGATTAAGGTGTGCACCAACACACCCAGACTCAATGCACCCAAGGGCCAGGCCAGCATGGCATGTGGTGCCAGGGATTGAACCCTGGGCCCTGTGCTTGCCTAAGCAGGCATTTAGTCTGCTGAGCTATCTCACCCACCTCCAGAATTCTTTATATATTGGATATTGCTGCATTGTAAAAGATAGAAGTTGCATATCGTTTAGCCAGTTTATCTTTAGATTTTACTTATGGTTGACTGTTCTTTCCCACATAGAATTTTTTTGTCTTATACATGTGTGTATGTGCATTTATACGCATGCATCTGTATACATGCAAAATTTCCTATTTTTATATAGGAGATTTGATTCTTAAATTACAGTATTATCAGGTCTTAGATTATTCCTCAGATTTTATAATAACTTGTCATTAAAATTTTAGGAGTTGGCCCTCCCTTAACAGATGTTAAATGAGCAAAGCACAGATATTTCCATGTTCCCCATTTCTATTTCAGTGGAATAGCAGGTTGTTTGATGTTATCCATTCATGTTTCATATTAACTTCTACTTGATCCCTGTCAAAATCAGTTTATCTAGATGCATTGCTCATTACTGATTAAATTGCTTAACAGGAATCCTTTAACCTTCCTGAGTACCATGTGAATACTACTGAGATATGAATGAAGTTCCTTCATAGGATCTTGTCAAGAAAAGTCAATTTAAATATGATTTAATAAATGCTGTATTGAGTCATAATGGTGAAGATTTATATGAGACTAAAATGGCTTTTAGCTGTATGCCAACTCTTTTTTTTTTTTTTTTTTTTTTTTTGAGACAGGGTCTCACTGTGCAGTTCAGGCTGGCTTTGAGCTCACTTTTGTAGCCCAGGCTGGTCTCGAACTCACAACGATCCTCCTGCTTCAGCCTCCCAAGTGCTGGGATTACAGGCATGAGCCACCACGCCCAGCTGTATGCCAATTCTTGTGTTGTACTGCATAAGGTATACAGTAACTATATGGAGGTATTTTCATTATATCTAGCATTTGTAATACAGTTCTCCCTTAGTACTTTATGTTCACATTTTGAAACTTTTTTACTGTTTAGACTAAAGATACTTCAAATGAAGAAGTTAATCTGAGTCACATTGTACCCTGTGAGCCAGTTTCAGAAGAAAGAGCAAAAGAATTACCTGAATGGAGTGAGAAAGTGGCTCAAAATATTTTGTCAGGTATTACAGTAATATTAACTTTTTCCCCTTATAACTTGAAACTTTGGGGATCCAGAATACCTAGGAAGTTAACATTTTGTTTATATTTTACTTTTAAGTAACTTAGAAATACTTTATAGCGAAAGGAATTCATTTCTTAGAATATCATGTATTGTTACAGGTATAAGTCATACTGGACATATTATTACTCATTTTACTGTTGGGAAATTTGGTAGTGAAAAACTTCAGGAATCCCCACTGAAATACCTCTAAACATGTAATAAGTTACTTTCCTTTATTTGAAATATTACCTGAATACACACCACTACTGTAATCTGAATGTTTGGGTCCTCCTGAAAAAAATTTATATATTGACAGCCTAAACCCCAATATGATAGTATTATGAGCTAGATGATTTTAAGTTGCCTGCCAGTGTCTCGTTCATTAAACACTTACCCTCTGCAATGTGAGCGTTACTGAGAATGTAAAATGTAAACTTAAATAGAACCTAATGATATCTGCCAGTACGCATGCAATTTAGAAGACTTAAGTAGCTGGCAATGCAATGCAGTGTGTTTATTGGACCTCCTTATCTTTTCTCACAATGCCTACAGTTTTAAAATTCTTACCTATGTTGTGGCCTTGCATGTAACTCTATATAATCATTTACATCTAGTATTTTTCTTTTGTTTTCTTTTTATGTATTTGGTACAGGATCTCATTAAAGAGCTGGAACTCTAGTGATCCTTCGTTTTCAGTCTTCCCAGTGTTGGGATTACAGGTGTGCACCATCATTTCTATACTCAGTCATCAGCCAAGTGCACCCCACAGTGAGGCCAGCATAGTATATGGAACCGGGGATCAAACTCTGGTCCCTGCACTTGCTAAAGCAGGTGCTTGGTTCACTTAGTCTCACCGGCCTTACACCTAGTATTTTTCTTCATTACGCCTGCAACTTTTCTTTTATATTTTAAAGAGTATCGAGCTGGGCGTGGTGGCGCATGCCTGTAATCCCAGCACTTGGGAGGCTGAGGCAGGAGGATCAGTGTGAGTTCGAGACCAGCCTGGGCTACAAAAGTGAGTCTAAGGCCAGCCTGAACTGCATAGCGAGACCCTGTCTCAAAAAGACAAAAAAAAAAAAAAGAGTATTAAGCAAAAATGATGCAGACTTTCAAAACAAGTGATAGGAAATTAATAATGGTTATTATTACATATTGTTATCTTCAAATTAATTGCTCAGATTACCAGATATAGGCATGTTGATCAAAAAATATAAATGCTTCTTTTCAAATTAAGAATTAGTAGTACCATTATCTTAGCTATCTTGTGTGTATGTGTGTATATATTTTTTTCTTCTTTTCTCCTTTCCTCATTCCAGTTCTTTCTTCTGAGCAGTTTCTTTCCCTTTCACAATATCTGTTGTACCTTTTCCATCTTCTTTCAATCTTTTAACACTAGAGAGAGAATATAATATTTACATATGTGAGTGATTTATTTCATTTATGAGTACGCATCCATTTACTTATGAATTCCTTGAGTTGGTCTTTCTTTATAGATGAATAATACTGCATATAAAAATACCACATTGGAAAAAAAAATACCACGTTGGGGCCAGCAAGATTAAAGCGCCTGCTTAGGAAAGATTAGGCAGCTGCAGGGACTGCAGTTTTATGCCCGGCACCACATGCTGCGCCAGCCCCACCACCAGGTCAGGCTGCGCTGGCCATAATACAAAAAAACAAAACAAAACAAAAAAACACCCCACATCTCTTTATCCTTTCTTTGATTGATGGGCATTTGAGTTGTTTCCAAGATTTAGCTATAAGAAATTGTGCTACTAGAAACATGGGTGGACATATATCACTGTGGTGTTTTTAATTCTGGGAAAATACCCAGAAGTGGAACAGCTAGGTTGAATGGGACCTGTAATCCTACTTTCTTGAGGAATCTCCTTACTGATTTCCACAGTGGTTGTACCATTCTACACTCCCACCAACAGTGTAGAAGTGTTCTTTTTTCCCCAAAACCCCTCCAGCTTTTGTTACTGGTTGATTTTTTGATGATGGCCATTCTTTCTAGAGTGAGATGGAATTCTTTTTTTCTTTTTTTGAGGTAAAATTTCAGTGTTGTTTTAATTTGTGTTTTTTGACTGATTAAGATTGTTGCAATATATTTATTTTCCATTTGTGTTTCTGAATCTGAGAAGTGTGTCTTCATCTTAGATGCCTGTTTTTGGGTTGGATCTTTGAATTTTGGGGGCCTGACTTTCAAACAAATTTTTATATGTTCTAGATGGAGGTCCTTTGTCTGAGGGAAAGTACTCTCAATTTTTTTTCCGAGTTTGTGGGTTTTCTTTTCACTGTTACTGATTTTTTTTTTAATGTGCAATAACTTAAGATGAGATCTCAGTTGTTGATTCTTTGAAATATTTCCCAGTTTGGATTTTGTTCATGAACTCTGCCTGCCTATTCCACTTGTCTTCAAGTTTATACCTACTTTCTGTTTTAATATTTATATCTTTGATCTATTTTGACTTTCGTTTTGTTCATGGTGATAGACATGGGTCTAGCTTTAGTCTTTGGCATGTGGAAAGCGAGTTTTCCCAGCACCATCTGTTAAAAGAAACTATCTTTTTCCAGTGACCATGTTTGTCCCCTTTGCCAAAGATTAGGTGGCTGAGTACTTCTGCGGTTGTGTCCACATCTTACAATCTGTTCCATTGATTCTCAGGTTATTTCTTTTTGCCAATACTATGCTGACTGTACCAACCCTGTGACTTTTCATGTATCTCCTTTCCATTAATTTTTCTCAGTTGTCTGTGAACTCCATACCTTTTGTTTCTTATAGATTTTCATTATATTATTATTATTATTATTATTATTATTATCTCTATCTTAGTTACTTTTCTCATTGCCATACTCTGTTTTTGATATTACAGGGATTTCCATGCCAAGTTAAAGGATTTAGGTTTATAATTGAAAAAGGATTAATGCCTTAAGCTTAAAGTGAACTAGTTCTCTGTGGTATGTGAAGTGTAGGTTCTTTGCTCTCCAGTTTGCATTGTTTGTATCTTTTTCCCTCAGAATTTCATGGGGTACCTGTACCTGGAATAAGACAAATAGAACATCTGGGTCTTCCTGCAAAATACTTTATAGTTTACTCTGAGTATTATTCAGGCAACATGTTTGTTTATGTACTATCAACAATAATTGCTCAGCTGGATATAATTTCAGCTGGTCAATTTTATTTATTTTATTTTATTTTATTTTTGTCTTTTTGAGACAGGGTCTCACTGTGCAGTTCAGGCTGGCCTTGAGCTCACTTTTGTAGCCCAGGCTGGTCTCGAACTCACACTGATCCTCCTGCCTTAGCCTCCCTAGTGCTGGGATTATAGGCGTGCACCACCATGCCCGGCTTATTTATTTTTGATATAGGGTTTCACTAAACAGTTCAGACTTATCGAGATCCCCCTGTCTTAGCCTCCTCCCCAGCACTGGGATTACGGATCTATACCAACCACCATGCCCAGTTTTTGGGCCGGTACAGCATGCAATACCGTACTTGGGACTTTGCACTTGCAGGCAGGTGCTCAGGTCATGCTATCTCTCCAGCTCTTAACCAGTCAATTATTTTACTGAATAAATTTGATAAAATTGTCATTATACATTTCCTATTGTATTATCATATAAAAAAAGAAATATAATGACATTATTGGTCATCCTGTATTTTAATAATTGGACTAGTAAATGATTAACAGCAAGTAACTTAAGGTTACATGAAGAGATACGTACAAGTTGCAGTGACAGGATAGAATAATTCAAAAATTCTATCATGGAGTGCTGTATCACCTAATATTGAAAGACAAGTTTAATTCCATGTAGAAAATTATTAAGTACAAAGTTGACTTAAGAGTTCATAATGGGCTAGGGAGATAGCTCAGTGGAATAAGTGCTTGCCTGGCAAGCTCAAGGTCCTGAGTTCAATCCCTGGTACTAAAAAAAGAAAATTAAAAAAAGAAAGAAAGAAAGAAAGAAAAGAGTCATACCATGTTCAGGATAAGGATATTTAACTCCTTTTATTTTATTATTTTTTTTCTTGCTGATGTTTTTCATTAAAGAATTTAAAGGTAAAGTCATCCCTAATACTGTGTAATTTTAAACTTTCCTTTTAAAAGGTGCTTCCTGGGTAAGTTGGGGTTTAGTCAAAGGTGCTGAGTTTACTGGCAAAGCAATCCAGAAAGGTGCTTCCAAACTCCGAGAACGGATTCAGCCAGAAGAAAAACCAGTGGAAGTTAGTCCAGCTGTCTCCAAGGGACTTTATATAGCCAAGCAGGCTACAGGAGGAGCAGCCAAAGTCAGCCAGTTCCTAGGTAATGTAGTTAAAATCTCTTAATCTGTAGTTAATTTAAATGCTCATTTAGATAGTTTAATCTCAAAAAGAAAAAATTAGGAGAGAACAATTTCATCTTGCTACTCCTAGCAACCTCAAGGTTGCCTGTTGTTACCTGTTGAACCTGTGGCCCAACAACAGCAGCTAGCTGGGGGCCTTGGAACTGCAGACGTTCGGGAATTAGGTACACTTGATGGAGAATCTACATTGTTTATGAGATCCCTAAGTGAACCTTTTTGCATACTGTATTGTGAGAAACTGATTAAAGGATTGTTTGTATGTGTTAGAGAATACATTTGCCCTCGAAAGCAGTTTTGAGTGTATTTAAATACCAGCCTTAAATCCATCTAAGGGCTATATCCCATTCTTGATGGTACTGCAGCTCACTACAGTACTTGAAGATCAACAGGGAGGAATGCATAGTACTGCTTAAGCAGAGGAGGTTTAGTAACTTTGATGCCAGTCTTCCCAAGCAATATATTGCTTATTTTGCTTAAGAGTAAGTTTGACATTTAAAAATGATTAAAGTAATCTTTAATGATTAGTATTAAATTCGGTAAATTATACTTTTTTGTGTTTAGTATTCCATGAATCAGATTTTGGATTGTATGCTTTTACATAAATACCTATTATTTCACTGAGATGCTTACTGAGGGAAAAACCATAAATATACTGTTGTGAAAAACACTAAGGCTATGGCTTTGCATTCTAGCAGTCAGGTAAAGTGAATGATTTTATTTATTATTTTTGTCTTTTTGAGACCAGGTCTCCCTATGCAGTTCAGGCTGGCCTTAAGCTCACTTTTTGTAGCCCAGGCTGGTCTCAAATTTACGCCAATCCTCCAGCTTCAGCCTACCAAGTGCTGGGATTACAGGTGTGCGCCACCATGGCCCAGCTAAGTGAATGATTTTAAAAAGAAGTGCCAAAGCTGGACTGTGGTGGCACATGCCTGTAATCCTAGAATTTGAGAGGCTGAGGCAGGAGGATCAGTGCAAGTTCGAGACCAGCCTGGGCTACAGTGAGCTCAAGGCCAGCCTGAACTGCATAGTGAGACCCTGTCTCAAAAAGAAAAAAAACAAAGAGCCAGGGAGATAGCTCAGTGGAATAAGTGCTTGCCTGGTAAGGTCCTGAGTTCAATCCCTGGGACGGGGTGGGGGGGGTGACAAAAAGAAAAAGAAGTGCCAAGAACACCATGTAAATCCAAGAGGTGAGGTTATCAGTTGTATTAGTTACTTTTTGCTCATTGCTGGGACAAATACCCAACACTCAAAATGAAGGAAGGAAAGGTTTAATTAGCTCACAGTTCGTAGAGGTTTCAGTCCATATTCGGCTGGCCCAAAGCTGAGTGGAGCAGGGCAGAGAGCATCCAGTTCATGGCGGCGGAACAGCAACAAAATGGCGGCAGAGGTAGCCAACCAACACGGCAGCAGAGCAACAGCAACAGCTCGAGTCTGTCTCTCTGTCTCTCTTTATATTACATTCAGGCTCTCCGCCTTAGCTCCCGCCCTAGGCTACACCCATAATCCCAGAAGTACTTCCACCCATAATCCCATCAGTACTAAAACCTATAATCCCAGGGATCATGGATCAAGTCTCAAACTCTAGAAGTCCCCGCCCAGTGACTCCAGGAGGCTTTGCGGGGACAACTAGACATAAACCATAAAATCAGTAGACTTTGCAACTATGTCTTAAAACCAAATAGTATCAGTTATTTAAAACTACCCAGCCTAACATCTTATGCTTGTGTAGAAATATTGATGCTACGTAGAAGAACACTTTTATATGCATACTTAGGCGGTTTCTAAGGAATAGTGATTAAAATCAAGAAAAGCGTAGTTTTTCTAAGTTTTGTCTTTTTTATGATTACGTTAGTTGATGGAGTCTGCACTGTGGCAAATTGTGTTGGAAAAGAATTAGCTCCGCATGTTAAGAAGCATGGAAGCAAACTTGTTCCAGAATCTCTTAAAAGAGACAAAGATGGGAAGTCTACCCTGGATGGTGCCATGGTTGTTGCAGCAAGTAGTGTTCAAGGTAATAAAAGGATCCAGACTTCTATTTTTTCTTAAATTTATTTTTGTAATTCTAGGGATTGACTCCTAGCTTTATGCATATTGGGTAAGTGCTCTACCACACCCTGATTATATCCTCTTTTCTCATAAATTTAACTAGGAAGATCTATTTGCCTTGAGCTTGATTTACTTTTAAATATATTTGCAGGATTTTCAACTGTCTGGCAGGGATTAGAATGTGCAGCTAAATGCATTGTTGACAATGTTTCAGCTGAAACAGTACAAACCGTCAGATACAAGTAAGTTGGATATTATTTTAATGAATAAATCTCTTATATGATTTGTGAGAGTCCCTGGTAGTTAAGATGATTTGGTACTTATTTTGTTATATATCTAGTACAACAATTTTCTTTTCACTCATTATGTCTCCTAAAAAGGAAGACTATTTTTAGTATAATAGAATTACTATTATTGTTTCATTTTATGTTATTAATTATTATATTTAAGTGTTAATCATTAGCATAATAGGTGTGTTTTTTAAAAGCCTGGAATGTTTGTATATCTTATTAAGGATAATACATGTTTTTCACAGTGATGTTTGCCTGCACAAATTAAACAGGCAACTGTTTGATTAAACTGTAGTGCTTCATTGTAATATAACCCACTATGTCCCAAGACTGTTAAATGACGATACACTGGACTTTATCACTGTACAATTATATTGTAATGGAAAATAAGTATTCTCATATTTCATTTATGAGATAAGCAAACTTAGAAATGAATAATTTCTACAAGCTTATCTGATCAATGATATTTCTTTCTGATTTGGCTTTGAGATCACTCTGGAGAGAATGCCTATCAATTCTACTATTGCTTACCTACTGAAACTCCTGCAGAGGTTGTTGTGGATGTTTACAGTGTAGCTTTCAGAGTTGTTTTTCCCACTCCCTAAAGTTTTTATTTATGTTTTGATTTTTTTATTAGTATGTAACTTTGCAGTACATGTTTACATTCCTTGTGAAGTTAGTACACATACATAACACATCTTAGTTCTTCTTTTTTCATTCCCTTCCACCTTCTCCTTCACTTCCATCTTTTTTTTTAAGTTAATTTTCTTTTTTTTTTTTTTGTATTATGGCTTATGTGTCTGATTTACTTTACTTAACATTATGATCTCAGGGCCTGCAAGATAGCTCAGGAAACTAAGTGCCTGCTTAGGTAAGCACAGGAACTGGGATTTGATCCCTGGCACTGCGTTGCCATGCCAGCCCACCAGGGCACATTGAGCTGGCCACCAAGATCAGGCATGGTGGTGCATGCCTATAATCCCAGCACTGGGGAGGTTGAAAACAGGATCACTACAAATCTGAGTTGCATAGTGAGACCCTGTACCAAATATGTAATACTATGATCTCATGATGCATCTTTTTTTTTTTTTTTTTTTTTTTTTTTTTTTTTTTTTTTTTTTTTTTTTTTTTTGTCTTTTTTTTTGAGACAGGGTCTTACTGTGCAGTTCAGGCTGGCCTTGAGCTCACTTTTGTAGCCCAGGCTGGTCTCGAACTTGCACTGATCCTCCTGCCTCAGCCTCCCGAGTGCTGGGATTACAGGCATGCGCCACCACGCCCGGCTCTTTTTTTTTTTTTTTTGTAGGACTGGGGTTTGAACTCCCAACCTTGCACTTGCCAGGCATCATTTTTCTATAACTGACTTGTTTATTCTTTCTGTCAGAGTAGCACTTTATTGTGTGTAAATATCACCTCTTCATTTATTGATGGACATGCATAATCTTCGAGGATTTAGCTGTTATGAGTTGTACAGCTATAAACATGTATGTATCACTGTAATACGTTATCATTAACTCTTTGGGATACTTAGAAAGGACATAACTGGACCAAATGGAGTTTCTATTTTTAGTTTTTTGAGTGTTCAAGTATCCAACCTGTGATGACATGTCCCTCTCACACACAAGAAACTAGTTTGTGCTGCTAGACAATGCAGGATTTTATCCATTTTACTTATACTAAATAAAATAAATAGTCTACAACACTGCTGTTAAGAGAGATTTGGGTGTGCTGGTGAGGTTAGACAGAGGTGGCAGTATAACAAAACAGAAAATAAAGCAGGGTGTTAACAAGAACAAATGGTGGGGACAGGGAGCCTATGAGACTGTAGTCTTATCAAGGCACTACAGGCCTTACTGCATCTCTTTGGCTTTTTGGTAGGGAGAATTGAGTAGTTGAAAGGAAATGAATGTGAAAGAAACTTACTGACATGACTAGTGTATTGAACAGCAGTTTTGACTGTGGTCAGCACCTGTGGGATGTGTTAGATTTTTGAGTCAGCCAGAAGAGGAACAAGTGAGCTATATTATAAACAACTGTCCCAGGAAGGGAATTTTAATTAGTCCAAATGTTAAGAGACCCACAAGAATTATACAACTTGGGGTAGGCCTAATAATGGATATCATGGCCACAACTATAAACAGACTTAGGACAAGTGGTGGTGAAGGTGGGATTTACAGCAGGATCTGCTTTCAGCTATTTATTCTGCCTGCCCAACCATATTATCTTTAAGTATTAGAGGAATCAGGTCTGAAAGTCAAATCTGATCTAGGATTACACTTGTTCTTAGCTTTTATTTAGTTTGGATCTTACTTACAAAGAAAAAACAGTAATAATATTTATTAGTGGTGTTTACTATTCTTAGTCGTCTGTATTTACCACCCATTCATTCATTAACCACATTTGAGTCACTTAATTTTTTAACACTAGTATCTCCATTTTCTGGACTGGGATTCCAAAGTATAAAGTCTTAAAAATTACACATGTAAGTGCACACACACACCCCCAAAAATACCTTTACTAAGCTGTAGAGCTGGGGTACAAACTGAATGTCCCTCACTAGAACCTGTGCTTTGTAGTACAGAGACGAAGATTGATTATTACTATTGCAATGGTGGGTACTCTGTGCAGGGCTAGTACTCCACGAAGTTATTTTGTAGCACTCTCTTAACATGTTTTTAGATTTCTTTTGACTTAGGATCCTAATACTAAACTTAACTTCTGTCCTAAATAGGTTTAATTTTCTCAGTCGAAGGTATGAGTACCCTTGAATCAAAGCAACATAGCACACCATCTTTGAGCATCAGTTTTATCCAAAATTGAAAAAGAACATATAGGGTACACCTGAAATTCTTTTTCTAGAAATGTAAAGACACAGGTCTCCCATCTCACCTCTTCTTGTGGCATTGATCTCTCATTAATAGTTATTAATTATGCATCTTCCTAATAGCTCAGATACAGCTAGAAGAATATTATATTTTCTTCCTGAAGTTTTTTTTTTTTTTTTAACGGTGTGGGGATTGAACTCAGGACCCTGCACTTGCCAGGCAAGCATTTATTCTACTGAGCTATCTCCCCAGCCCAAGAATAGTATATTTTCTAGTAAGAGGGAGGAGAAGTGTTTTTTAAGCCAAAAGTGAGTTGTGTTTAGATTATTATTATCATTTGTTAGCACAAACAATTAGGCAGTCATATTACAAAATGAAAGTGCTTTTTGCCTTTCGCCCAAGTTTGAGATTCACATAAGTAGAAAATACAGGGTTCTGATGTCGATTTTGCATTTTGGTCTTTAGTCTGGATTATATACTATAACAAAATGGATATTTTAACATTGGTTTTGAGTTAGTTTATTTGCATACTGTGTATAAGTATTCTATTTATCCATTCCTGCAAAGGTGTGTGAAATAGGGAGAAAACAAAACGAGTGAGGATTTAGTTAAATAGCTTTTATTATGCTTTTAGCAAGTAGAGTATTTGTGCTGATAATCTGATATTTGTATTCTTACTGCCTATGATAAAGCATTACTCTCCCAAGAAGTAGTTTTAAACCTACTTAAATTATAAATTTTATGCCTGGGAAAAACTAGTGCATATGAGCATTATATAAGTCTATCTGATTTCTGGTGATGTAAACTGAAACAGGATTACCTACCCTTTACATTTTTAGATAAGTGTATAGAAATTATGAAGACTAGTTTATTTTTGTCAGTTACATTAATACTTTTGTCTTATTTTATTTTATTTTATTTTTTTTTGTGTGTGTGTGGGACTTGAGTTCAAACTCATGACCTTGCACTTGCCAGTCAGGTACTTGTGCCATGGAGCTATCTCCCACCCCCACTTTTATTTTAGATTTAGAAACATGACCGACCTACAAGGACAATGAAACCAAAAAGTAACTTTAAACCCATTATTCTTAATTAAATGTAGTTCCTATTAAATAATTCATTACTTTTCTACAGTGTCTAGATTTCACTCCTAAGCTGCTTTTGTTGCACTTGAAGTTGTTTTAAGGCAAGTAACATGACTCTAAGTTAGATTTACTTTCATTTTCCCTTAGTTGTATTTTATCTTTGATTATGTATTTATGAAAAATAAATTTAAAGATAAATATTTTCCTATAAGAAACTTGTTTATATATTATATAATTATTATATATTATTAATTATTACAATTAATAATTATTATATAACTATTGAGTACACTTATGTATATGTATATAATGGCTGGCTCAGCCTGCCCTAGGGGTTGGGCTGGCGCAGCATGTGGTACTGGGGATTGAACTGAGATCCCTACAGTTGCCTAAATTTGCCTAAGCAGGCACTTTAGACTGCTGAGCCATCTGGCTGGCCCAAGAAACTTGTTTTTGTGCCATGGTATTTTATTGATACGCTTAGTGAGATTTAATTAAAATCTGTATTAAATTTGCATGAGTTGAAGGAATAGCTCCATTGGCAAAAGTCCTACACCTGAAGTCAATTCTGTTTAGTACCTATTGAGAATTATTGAGTATCATTCTTTTATAGCTGTTAGTAGACATAGTTAAATACTGTCTTTGTGCCCATCACTGTTTTTCTCTTATCTTCTAAGTATTCTCAGTTCCTTGAACAATTTTGTGTTTGTGGTTTTCCAGGTCCTTACTTTGCTCATCTTTAATTTGTATTTTGTTATGGACAAAGGTCCATAGCAAAGGTTTATCAGTGTTCTCAAAATATAGCCTCTAAATTTAAATCTGATGCTGTCTACAGCTATTGTTATCAATTGAAATATAATGGCATTTGTTGCACTTGTTTTGGTTATACTTCGTTCTTGATAAATATGACACACAAGAAAAACAGTATATATTTAGGTATTTTTGAAATTTACTTATTTATTTATTCTGGCTGAGGCTGCCTTAATGACAGGTCTCATGGTCCATGTGGGGGTGGGGATCAGCCATGGTCCCTGGTGCCTGAAAAAGTTTGCTGAATCATGTGCTTTAACCAACTGAGCTACCTGGCAAGCCTTATTTATTTATTTATTTATTTATTTATTTATTTATTTAATACGAGGTCTTACTATGAAGTTCAGACTCATAGTGATCCACCTGTGTCAGCCTCTCCAGTGCTGATATTATGGGGATGTGCCAGCACTCCCAGTTTCAAAGCCAGCACAGTATGCCAGGCATTCTGGGGCTTCACAGCATGTGATATTAGATATCCAGCTCATGTCATTGTGCTTGCCAGGCAGGTGCTTGGACTGCTGAACTGTCTTCCCTAACCTGGTGGGTCTTTTGTAGCCTCATATGAAACTTGTACTTTTTTGCAGGTCTGTGGTGTATACCTATAATACCAGCACTCTGAGAAGCTGAGGTGTGACAATGACAGATTTGACCCCAGCCTGGAGAATTTAGGCTTTGTCTCAACATTAAAAAATGGGGGGAAGGCTATCAGCTGTGGATTTAGCTTAGTGTAGAGGCCCTGGGTTCAGACCTTAGCACTAACAAACAAAAACTTAACACTTTAAAAAAAAAAAATTGCCCTTTGTATCTAGACCTTTTTCTTATTTTTAGATAATTGTTACATATGCCTAAAGTATATTGCTTATACTTTTACTCTGTCACTGAGTCATTTTTTCATTTAAGATTTTGCTTTTGAGGTGAGTCCTGTTAGCCAGAATGCCCAGCTTGGATTATCAATAGATATAAAAGATACTTTTTTTTCTTCTTGTTTCAGAACTTTTGTTTGTTTGTTTGTTTGTTTTTATGGCCGGCTCAGCCTGCCCTGAGGGCAGGGCTGGCACAGCATGTGGTGCTGGGGATCGAACCTCGGTCCCTGTAGCCGCCTAAGCTTTCCTAAGCAGGCGCTTTAGACCACTGAGCCATCCTGCTGGGCCACAAAGATGTTTTAAATATAGATTTTTTTTTCAAAAATTTTTATAGGTGAGGTCTAATGATATGCTTGCTTACCTTGCTTACTTGATCTTGTTCTAATATTTAATGCTTTTTAAGGTTAATGGGGCTGGGGATATAGCTCAACAACATAAGCGTCTGCCTGGCAAGCACAAGGTCCCAAGTGCAATCTCTGGTAACAACAACAAAAACAATGTTTAGCAGCCTACAGATCTCCTTGCAGTTTTCTCACTTAGCTTACCTATCCATTGTACTAGACTCTAGGCTAAACCCAGTCGGGCCTGTTATTGGTAAGGTTTTATACTTTCTTCTGCTGTCAATGTTTTATGAACAGGTCTGTGTTTTCTGATAACGTTGGTTTTAATCTTTGGGCTTAATCATCCCAGCTGCATAGCTCTACAGATTCAACACCACCATGTCCTACTGAACTTTGTATTTAGTGCCTGCTCTCCAACCTTGCTACCTTTGTGTAGACCTACTCCTTTCCATGCAGCTCACACATATTTCTTGGTTGGTCACTTTGCCTCTACTCTCACACTCTTCAGTTGACAGTGCAACCAGAGTTAGATATGTTTCTGAATTTTGTCATATTATTCCTGTGCTTAAATTTTGTTTTAAACCAGTTTTACCTACAGATTCCTTCATAAACTAAATATAAGGCCATCTGTGTTTAAATAATAGATTAATTAATTCATTTATTTTGTCTTTTTGAGACAGGGTCTTGCTGTGCAGTTGAGGCTGGCGTTGAGCTCACTTTTGTAGCCCAGGCTGGTCTCAAACTTGTACCAGTCCTCCTGCCTCAGCCTCCCAAGTACTGGGATTACAGGTGACTCTTTGGAAAACTGCTTCAAGGGATATAGGAAACATAGGTGATAGGTGAGGATATACTTTTAAAAAAGCACAACTGATAAAAATTCACTTAAGACATGTTAGTACTTCAGAATTTTCAGTTTAGGGTTTTCACATGTCATTTTATGAGAGAAAGAAGAGATGCAGAGACGGGAAGACTAGCCAAAGCCCATGGCACATCAGTGTAAGAAGGTATCTAGATTTTGGATTCCTGGCACCAGAAATAGGAATAAAGAGTAAAACAAAACATAGGGAGATAGCCGGACATGGTGGCACACACCTATAATCCCGGCACTTGGGAGGCTGAGGCAGGAGGATTGGTGAAAGTTTGAGACCAGCCTGGGCTACAAAAGTGAGCTCATGGCTAGCCTGAACTGCATAGTGAGACTTTGTCTCAAAAAGACCAAAAAAAAAAAAAAAAATCCTAAGGCCTTTGTGTACTTGATGAGTTTAAGGAACAGTAGGAAGACCAGCAAGTTTGCAACAGAGTGTAGTATTTAGGAGAATGTTATAAAATCTGCTTAAAGGCAAACCCAGGTTCCCATAGTTCCAACAAAGATGTTCTGTAGTTGCTTCAGTGAACATTTTTCTTTATATGTATTTCCAAAAAGGTAAGGGTTAAAAAATGACTGACAATCTGTATTTATAATTTTGTTGTCTGTTCTCTTTTAAGATATGGGCATAATGCAGGAGAAGCTACACACCATGCAGTGGATTCTGCCATCAATGTTGGTGTAACTGCCTATAATATTGACAACATTGGTATTAAAGCAGTGGTGAAGAAAACTGCAAAACAAACAGGACAAAAAATCCTTGAAGACTACCAAATAACTGATGATACCCAGAGGGAAGGTGAAGGAGGAACAGCAAATCCAAACATGAAAAAACAGAAAAATGAAAAGAAAGCAAAGAAGGAAGATAAATGATGGAAGTGGCAGAAACTACTTGTACCAAATCCTTACCAAATGGAAAAAACTTTGTAAAATAAGCAAATGTGGAGTTCTACACAGATTAATCAGTATTTTTTTTTAATTATTCACTACAGTTAAATGACTGCATTCTGGCATGTATTACACTTTTAAGGAAAACAATCACCATTCTTGCATCTGGTCTTTAGAAATAATGAAATTATATTCTTACTAAGTTTATTTTTGCCTTAAAATGTGGCTGAAATATTTTTGTAGCTAAAGCTTTAATACATGATAATACATGAGATATAAATCTCCTTATACTTAACATTTTTCTGTCTGCTATCAGGAAAAATGTAGAAAGTTACATATTTACATAAAACTTGGTATTTACTAACCTCCAATATATTTATACTGGGAAAATTACCTCTAAGATATTATATTTTGTTTTTGCACTAATTGTAAATGTTTTTAGATGCTTGTCAGTTTTCAGTGTATAAGCTAAATAAAAACTAAAAGAATTCTCAGATTGCATTTTAAAATATTTGCATAACAGAGTTTGATCATGGAAAGTAAAAATGAAGCTCTGTAAACCAATTTGGTAGTTTATCTATTAGGAAATGAGATCTTTTTCATTTAAAATGTAGTTTGCCTCTTCTGGATTATGACTGGTTTTGATGCTTTAAGGACATTAAGGAATTTTGCAGTATTACTGGTATTTATTACAATTCAAAGTAATTATCAACTTAATTGACTAAAAACTTCGTAAACACGTATAAGTAGTTGAATTTACTGTTGGCAAATATATTCTTATTTTTTGATACAGGTATTGAAGTTTATATTTAGAAACATTACAAGGAAAAGTTTTGTTCATGAGCAAGGTAAAGAGCTAACTATTTCTGAATCTTTAGAGGCTAGTTTATTAGACTTTATTTCAGAGTAGCCAAAGAATGTACTTTGTGAATAAAAAAGTCACTGATTTGCTTGGCCTCAAATATAGTTACTGGTCTTGTCTTTCAGGAACACAGAATTGGTGGGGCCTTTTTGTAATCCTGGTAAAATGGAAGTAAAAATGACCTGATAAATAGGTTCCAATCATTCTCTACTTTGTTGAAGTTTAAGTAGAATGCCAAATAGTAAAGCCTAAAGTTTAAAAAGTTACATTAGACAATGTATAAAAAGATGCCCCAGATGGCTGTCCACTTTTGTAAAAATAAAGTTTTTATTGGAGCAGTTATATTTCTCTGGCTGCTCTCTAGAAGTTGTAAGACATGGTAGGGCCCAGAAGCCTAGAATATTTACTCTCTGACCCTTTATAGAAACAGTGAGCTGACTTTTGTCTTAAAATGGAGCTTCTGTGTCCATAGAGTTGGATGGAACACCCTCAAGGCATATGAGTGCATTCTCCAATATAGAAGCTCTCTGAACCCTATCGTTGAGGGGTTTTTAGGGAGTCCCCATTACATAAGCATAATTGGCTATTGATTTTTTTTTTTTTTTTCCCCCCATGGCTGGCTCAGCCTGCCCTGAGGGCAGGGCTGGCGCAGCATGTGGTGCCCGGGATCGAACCGTGATCCCTGTAGCTGCCCAAGCTTTCCTAAGCAGGTGCTTTAGACCACTGAGCCATCCTGCCGGGCCCCATATTGATTATTATTATTAACTTCCTAGCCTTCACTCAGCCCCTTGGATGTCATGGATGGAAGGTCAAATATAACTCGAAGTTTCACTCTTCTAGTTACATAGTTGGTTTCTCTGACAAGCAATTTCCATCTCTGAAGAATGTCCTTATTCACAAACTCAGGTATGGTTGAAAGAGCATTCATTATGAGTAGTAAAAGAGGAAATCCTAAGATTTTACTGTATGCCAGGAATTAAGATCAATTACCTGTTTTTTATACCCTTAACAATATCCAAACTCTCTGGGAAGCCTGTGGTCCACAAATTAACCATAAAATTCTCTTAGCCCAGTTTTTGTTTAGAGACCTTTTATGTTTTTTTTTTTTTTCTTTGAGACAGGGTCTTGGGATGTAGTTGAGGCTGGCCTTGAGCTCACTTTCGTAGCCCAGGCTGGTCTCGAACTTGCACCAATCCTGCCTCAGCCTCCCAAGTGCTGGGATTATAGGTGTGCGCCACCATGCCTGGCCTGTGGTTGTTTTTGAGCCCTCCCAAATTAATGAAATTTAATTCCCACTGAATCTCACTACTAGATCAGACTCATAGTAATGCTCCTATTTACAGCTTTCCAGGAGCTGGAATAACAGCCGCACACCACCATGTCCAGTTTCAATTGCCATTTTGGCACACCCTGCCCCAGGGCCAGTACAGCAGGCTGGGGGATTGAATGCCTGGCCTCTGTGCCTGCTTGCAGGTGCTGAGCTATTTGGCTGGCCCTGGTCTTGTTAATTAAGCTATGAGGTCTTTACCTCAGGGGCACTATTCATGCCTTACAAAAAAGGCTAGAGGACCAAGATGAGAGGTATTCAACCATGACTTGTATACACATTGCTATCCTTGATGTAGCTGCCTAGATCTCATCATGATCTTCTAAATGTGTATTGTTTCTAATGTCTTAGCAATTATTATAATACTCTTTAAAAAAAAAAAGTATATATATATATATATATATATATATATATATATATATATATATATATATTTTTTTTTTTTTTTTTTTTTTTTTTTTTTTTTTTTTTTTTTTTTTATTTTT
>PVJA010022033.1:0-30000 GCA_004027025.1 Myocastor coypus
GCTTCTAAGGAGAGTCACCCAGAGAAAAACATTCTCTCAGGCTTTCAGAGAAAGCAAACTGGCCAAGCAATGGCCATGACTCGTCCCGAAGGCTGACACTAACAACAGTTCTACAAAGTACTGTATATGGTCCCAAACTTAATCCTGAGGGGATTTGACCTTGGAAGATACAAAAAATGAATGTTTTGTTATACAGGTCTTGCTTTGACTTGCCCTTGATCACCCAGAAAAAAAAAAAAAAAAAAAGCTTAATTACAATGCATGAAACACAGAGCTAGATTGGTGAGATGAGCTTTAGGAGGCTTACATCAATAGCCTCCAACATTACAAACTTCACTGGTGGCCCACTGCAATTGCAGAACATTTGACTGTGTATGCATCTGCTTCCTCTTAGTCCAAAGAGAAGAATTTTCTTTTCTTTCTTTTTTTTTTCTCTTAGCAACATCAATAGGGAGGTGGGTCATGCCCACACACTGTGCTCTGTAGAACTATTGTGAAGACAATATGTAATGTGTCAACTTTTTAAAAAAGAAAGGGGAAAAGAAAAAAAAAAGTAATATTTATTGAAAGTGTTAATGTTCAATTGTTTGATCAATCTTATATACCTATATCTATTAATCTAAACTGATCTGATGATGAAAATATGTAGTATAACCATTGTTAAATTTAAATAATAAAAGTATTAAATCATAAAAAAAGTTATGAAACAAGAAAAAAATAAAAAATAAAATAAAATAAAACAAAAAAATACACCTACTTGGCAAGTGCAATGTCCTGAGTTTAATACCCAGTACCAAAAATGAAAAGTTTTTTTTTAAAAAAAGATAAGTAAAGTCAGTTCTATGTATACCAATTTAAGATAACCCCCAAAACACATAAAATAAAAAAGGATGTTAAACGGGACTGGGGAGATAGCTCCATGGCACAAGTGCCTGTCTGGCAAGTGCACAATCGTGAGTTCAAACCCTGGTCCCGCAAAAAAAAAAAAAAACAACAGCATGTTAAATAATAATAAATATGGTTTGATACTACCTTTATAGAAAACAAACAAAAAATGTAAGGAATGTAAGTATCCTCATTTTAACCTATAAATAAGCAAAGCAAAAAGCAGGGAAATTAGATTTGTAGTTACCATGTGTCAAGAAGTCGGAGTGGGGGATGCTCATTTTGTTGCAAGCTCATCTTTCAACTCGATATGTTGTGATGAGCATGTATTATATTACAAATATTAACTAATAAATGCTGCTCATTAGTAACAACTCAATAACTGTTGCCTACCCTCTCATTCTTGCAAAACTTTCTGCATTTACACCTACCCTACTTCAGGTCCTATAAATCAGCAGCTCCTTGGAAAGAAGGTGTTAATTGTCTTCTGAACAACTTCTTCTGATTAAGCTCACAGCTTGCTCTGTTACCCAGCCTCCCACAGAGAGACCCTGAACACCTAGTAGATCAGCGGTTCTCAACCTGTTGGTCTCTACCTCGGCGGGGGTCAAACGACCAAAACACAGGGGTCGCCTAAAGCCATCGGAAAATACATACTTAAACCCATGCTATGGCATGGTGAAATGTTATTTACTGGAATTAGTAATAAATATTTCTCAACGTATAATTAAATATTGTTTTTGTACCACAACATGAGGAACTGTATTGCGGGGTCACGGCATTAGAAAGGCTGAGAACCACTGCTTGTAGACCCTTTCCTAAAATACAAAATAAATAAATAAATAAATAAATAAATAAATAAATAAATATAAAAAGGGACTGAGATGTACACATAATCTCCTAGGCTAAAAAAAAAAGAGAGGAAAGACAAAAATGTTTGCTCTGTGGCAGACACTGATTGGGCTGGGGAAACACATCTGTAATTGTTCTCCCTCTCAGTAGACTTGGGTACTTGTGGTATATGCCGTCATCCCAGCTCCTCAGGACGTTGAAGTGGAGCATGGCTGGAGTCTAGAAGTTCCAGGCCAGCCTGGACTACATAATAAGAGTCCATAAAGAAAAAGACTCCAAGAATGTAACAGGAGCTCTCAAAATCCAACAGAAAGAAAAAAAAAAAATAATAATCTCAATTAAAAGATAGCTCGGTTAGACAATTCATTAAAAAGGTAGGGGCTGGGGAGATAGCTCAGTAGAATAAGCACTTGCCTGGCAAGTGCAACAACCTGAGTTCAATCCCTGGTTCCGGGGGGGTCGGGGAAATAATGGTATAATGAGGGCAAATGAGATGTGGAAAGATACAACCAGTATCAGTGAACATTAGGGCAGTGGGAATAGAGCTGTGATGGGATGCCACTACATACCTACCAGGTTGGCTTAAAAAACAAAACCTTCCCCAGCGCTGACAAATTTCAGGATTAGCTCGCCCACTCCCAGGTTGCTAGTTGGATCATAAAGTGCTCAGTGTCCCTGGAAATCAGCTTGGTAGTTCTTTTTTTTTTTTTTTTTTTTTTTTGTCTTTTTGAGACAGGGTCTCGATGTGCAGTTCAGGCCGGCCTTGAGCTCACTTTTGTAGCCCAGGCTGGTCTCGAACTCACACCAATCCTCCTGCCTCAGCCTCCCAAGTGCTGGGATTACAGGCATGCGCCACCACGCCCGGCTAGTTCTTACAAAGTTAAACCTACAGTTAGCATGTAATTCATCAATCTCATTTTCAAGTAATTTCCCTAAAGAGGTGATAAAAAAAAAACTATATTCACATTAAAAACCCCTTCATAACTGTTTCTAGTAGCTATATTTATAATTGCTTCAAATGGGAAGCAACTGAAAGGTCCTCTAATGGGGGACACCATATAAACTATGTCCTATATGCGCTACTACAAAACTGCTCAGCAGAGCCGGGCGTGGTGGCACATGCCTGTAATCCCAGCACTCGGGAGGCTGAGAATCGGTGTGAGTTTGAGACCAGCCTGGGCTACAAAAGTGGGCTCAAGGCCAGCCAGAACTGCATAGTGAGACCCTGTCTCAAAAAGACCAAAAAAAAAGACCCCCCCCTCCAAAAAAAAAAACTACTCAGCAAAGAAAGGCACTGTCTGGCCAGTAGTGCATACCTTTCAACCCAGTACTCTGGGAGGCTGAGGCAGGAGGATCAAGAGCTCAGCCTCAGCAACTCTGCAACTTAGGAAGATCCTGTCTCAAAATAAGAACATCTTAAAAGCCCGAAGATGTAGCTCAGTGCAAAGGCTGTGGGGTAAATTCCAACAGACCCCCCCAAACAGATATGTGCAACAACTAAAGGGGCAAAAGAAGCCAGCCTCAAGCAATGACACTCTACCAGAGCTTATTTGTGGAGTCTCGCTAAGGGATGAGGCCAGATAGACAAATGGTGACCCCCATTAGTGACAGCCAGAGTCAGGAAAGGCCATGGCTGAAGGGTCAACTAGAAGGAGGTTTGGGCTGCAGACTGGTGGATATCCTGATTGCAGTGGTGGTTACCCAAATCTATATCTATGTTCAAATTCTTAGAGCTTCCCAGGTGTGGGCGTTGTGGCACGTGCCTATAATCTCAGCTCTTGGGAGGCTGAGGCAGGAGGATCACTGCAAGCTTGAGGTCAACCTAAGATACAAAATGAGTTCAAGATGAGCCTGAACTACAAACCAAGATCCTGTTAAAAAATAATAATAATAAAATCTTAGAAATGTGCAAACACACGTGCGTATCATTTTATTGCACGTTACTGCTTACTTTTTTCCATCCCTCCCGAGTGCTGGGATTATAGGTGTGTGTCACTATGCCTGGTTTACTACATGTTGATTAAAAAAATAAGACAAATTACAAATGATCAGTGAAATTGTCATTCATATTCAACCCCTTGCTTCCAAGCCACACCCCCTCCTCTTCCTCATTCTCCGCAACCAGAAACGTAAACGGGAAGCATTTCCACATTATAGAGAAGGAATCCCACCCTGCAGATATCTGGGGACATCCTTGATAACCTGCTTTTATTATTGTAGTGGGAAGGAGGGACTGCAGAGGGAGGAGGTTTTTACTGTAGGAATGTGTGATAAAGAAAGCAGACACTTAAATTAAACGTAGTGACCCTGTCTATAATCCCAGGACTCAGGAAGTAGAAGCAGCAGAATCAGTACAGGTCAGCCTGGGCTACAATGAGTTTAAGGCCAGCATGGAATATATAATGAGATCCTATTTAAAAAAAAAACAAAAAGCCAGCAAGCAGACACCCCAGGAATCCCATTCTCCAAAGTCATCTGCACTGGGGCTCTTTCTTCCACCAGGATCATTTCAATGCAGCTGTGTACTATTGTTTCTTCATAAGGTTCTAAGACTTGCTCTATCACTCAGGGAAATCAAGAGGGCTCAAGGGAACATGACCTTGACATCTGGCCACTAACAGGAATGCCAGGGTGACCTGGGTCCTCACGGGTCACTGAGCTCTTTCTGTCCATGTCTGAGAGGCTCATGGGAGCCTGTGCCCTACCCGAGCCCCCAGATCCTGCTCTGTGCCCTGGCAGCTGCTTCTCACCTGTCAGATCCATCAAAATCATTTGGATCATTCAGTCAGCAGTCAGCAAATTGTGCATTTGTTCCTTCACTCCTTTGCTTAGATGACAAGTACTGACTGAGCACTCATGGGGGTGCATGCCAGGCGCTGTGCAGAACTGGCCGAGTGCTTCAGTAAGCAGACACATAAGTCCTGCTTGTGTTCCAGTCGGGGCCACAGACACTGACCACAAAGGCTTCTGGCGATGTATTTCAATACCAACTGTGTGAAAGCCTATGGAATGGGGGGAGGGCCACACAGTGTGGTAAGCCCCTGGCTGGCCCCACCAGGCCTCCCTGAGGAAAGGGCTGCTAAGCTGAGCCATGCAGGCTGGCTGCAAGCAGGCCAACACCACGCGAAGGGAAGGGCGTTTGAGGCAGAGGGGAGTGCATGCAAAAAGGCCCAAAAGCCCGGGGTGGCTCTAGCCATCAGGGCCACCTATTGTTGCTGAGATACAGAAGCAGACAGAGCATGATAGTGTTCCAGGGAGACACTGTGGAGACTCTGGCTCCTGGCTGATAGCCATCATCTTCCTTCTCTTAGGGTCCCTCTTGGAAACAGAATATCTAGAAGTGGCTAACCACATGAAATATGGAACTAGACTGAAGTAACCCTCAGTCCTGGGCTCCTCCACTCATTCTAGGTGTGCAAATGGGCCACTTAGTCACCACAAGCCCCACTTTTCCAACCTATAGAATGGATGTGATATTACCACATGGTTGCTATGCTGGTGGTGAGGATTAAATAAGACAATGTGTGCATGAAGTCACGCAAAGCCGTGATCACAATGTGTGGGACAGTAGCAGAGCTCAGCATGGTACAGCTAGTTGTTGCTATTAATAATGGCACAGGGTCCCTGATGCTGGAGGTGCAGCCTCTTCATGGCTAAATATGGAGTCAACCCTGAGCCAAACAGGGTCTCCCAGCCTCTGAGTTCCTGGGGACAGTCTAGGCGACAGTTTGGTTGGAAGATAGTCTTGGAATCCAGCTAGCAGGTTTTAGGAGTAGACTTGTGCTTGCTAGCAGTGCAGGCAAGAGGGTGAAGGACAGCTAAGACCCGAGAAGGTTCCTTAGATGACAGACGTGGGCCACCAGTTGACACCAGCCCCCACCTCCCACCCTACCTCTCACCCAGAAAGCTGGACTCGCTTCCAAAGGATTCCAATAATGTTCCTGGTAACGAGAACCCCACGAAGTGGCCCCTGGGCTGAGGAGTCACAGGTTCTGTCTTCCCAGAAAGGCACCTTTGCTCCAGTGAGAGAATGCCTTTGGGCTGATAAAGACTGGCTGTGTCCAGTTATGGTAGGACTATTGCAAGGGGGTGAAGCTATTTTTTGCCACATGCTTGCTCTATCTCTCCAGCAGGCACAGTGACATTACTTGGGATCCAAATAGACCCAGCCATAGAAGGTCATGGAGCAGAAGGTGGGAAGATCTGGCTCTCCTGGAGCCAGAGTGGGGGTGCAGTGTCACCTGCATCACCTGGCAAGGGACCGGGGCCCTGGAACTGCATCCCTTTTGGCTTACCCAGTTCTGTTCCATTTTCTACAAGGCTCCTCCTGGTAGCCTCATTTTCCTCTGGGTCTTGAGTCGGGTGGCAAGTGATTATTTTTAGCCTATGATTCCTTGAGAATGAGGGTGGGCCCTTGTGGAGCGGGAAGAGGGAGGAGGAAGAGAAACTTGAGGGCCTAGAGGGGTGGAGGGGACACAGTCCAACCTAAGCCCAATTTCAGCCATCCGGCAGCCTGCTTCAAAAACAGGGTCAGAGGCTGGTGAAATGACTCAATGATCTAAAGCACCTGCTTAGGCAAGTTTAGGTAACCACAGGGACCGCAGTTCAATCCCAGGCACCACATGCTGCACCAGCCCCACACCTCAGGGCAGGCTGAACAAGCCATAACATACAAATAAATAAATAAAGTTAAAAAAATAATAATAAGATTTGGGCTGCCAGGCGTGGTGGCGCACGCCTATAATCCCAGCATTTGGGAGGCTGAGGCAGGAGGATCAGTGCGAGTTCGAGAACAGCCTGGGCTACAAAATTGAGCTCAAGGCCAGCCTGAACTGCATAGGGAGACCCTGTCTCAAAAAGACAAAAAAATAAAAGATTTGGGCTGGCAAGATATCTCAGTGGTTGGGACCGGTGAGAAGGCTCAATGGTCTAAAGCGCCTGGGTAGGAAAGTTTAGGCAACCTCAGGGACCACAGTTTGATCCCCAACACCACAGGCTGAGCTGGCCATTTAAAAAAAAAAAAAAAAAAAAAAAAAAAAAGCTCAGCGGTCTAAAGCACCTGCCTGCTTAGGCAACTGCAGGGACCAAAGTTCAATACCTGGTACCACATGCTGTACCAGCCCCACCCCCAAGGCAGGCTGAGCCAGCCATAAGATAAATAAAGTCTTTAAAAAAAAGAAAAGAAAAGCAGGGCTGGTGAGATAGCTCAGCAGTCTAAAGCACCTGCTTAGGCAAGCTTAGGCAAGCCCAGAGACCATGGCTTGATCCCTGGCACCACATGCTAGGCCAGACTTGCCCTCTGGGCAGGCTGAGGCAGCCACAAAACTAAACAAACAAATACACAAATAATCTTTGATCCATTTGGTCTGGGGACATAGCTCAGTAGAATAAGCATTTTGCCTAGTAAACGCAAGGACCTGAGTTCAATCCATGGTCCAGCAAAAAAAAAAAAAAAATTAAAAGAGTGAACTTTGGGGCTGGCAAGATGGTTTAGCAGTCTAAAGCACCTGCTTAGGTAAGCTTAGGCAACCACAGGGACCTCGGTTCAATCCCTGGCACCACATGCTACGCCAGCCCCAACCCTAGGGCAGGCTGAGCTGGTCATAACATAAGTAAGTAAATAAGTAAGTAAGTAAGTAAGTAAATAAATAAATAAATAAATAAAATAAGTAAGTAAGTTTTAAAAAGATAGAGCAAAACAAAGCAAAACTTTTCTGAAGAGTGGCCTATACCATGCTGTCCCTGTACCATTTACCCTCTTCCTATCTGTAAAAGGGGGAAGAATATAGAGGAAGTTAAAAAAAGTCCTAGAATCAGCTACATTTTTAGCACTTAAAAGGGAGTGAGATCAGTGAGACCAGTATCCCAAACATTTTTCCTCCTTCCAGGAGAGAGGTCAACTTGAATTTTAGGAGAATAATTGGACAGGGCCCATGACAGGGAGGTCCCCAGACCAGATGTGCCATATCCATGCACACTGGAACCTTTGTTTCTCCAGAGCAATTTCATTGAATTTGAGAGTCAGAGCATGTGGGCCTTTGTGTGGGGTCCTGGGGAATAAGTGGCATAGGAAGAGGAGGGAATCCTGGGAAGAAAGGAGCCTCCCGCTGACACAGATGCCCTGGGGAAGAGGTGGGTGGGGGTGGGCAGAAAGGTATGGGGGAATCAAAAGATGCTCAATCCCTTTCTAGGTCAAAAATCATCTTATTAATTTATGGACATTAAAATGTATTATGTGGCACACGCCTGTAATCCCAGCACTTGGGAGGCTGAGGCAGGAGGACCTGTACGAGTCTGAGACCAGCCTGGGCTACAAAAGTGAGCTCAAGGCCAGCCTGAAGTGCATAGTGAGACCCTGTCTCAAAAAGACAAAAAAGGGAAAAAAAAAAAGTATTATGTATGTTGATTTTTCTCTGAAAATTAACACAACTAGTATATTATATTTCAAAGTATAATCCTTCAGATAATAATTATAGATCTGTGGCTTACTTTCTTTTTTTTTTTTTTTTTTTTTTTTTTTTTTTTTTTTTTTTTTTTTTTTTTTTTTTTTTTTTTTTTTTGCGGGACCAGGGTTCAAACTCACAACCTTGCACTTGCCAGGCAGGCACTTGTGCCTCGGAGCTATCTCCCCAGCCCCATGTGGCTTACTTTCAATCTGTTGAATTTTTTAAAATGGAGCTATAAGGGCTGGGGAGAAAGCTCTGTGACACAAGTGCCTGCCCGGCAAGGGCAAGGTCATGAGTTCAAACCCCAGTCCCGCAAGAAAATAAATAAACAAACAAATAAAATAAATGGAGCTATAGCACTGGAGGGACTCTCCATTTGATGAGAGCAGGAATCAGCACCACATGACTTCCACAAGGTCTTGGGTGTTTGGAGCACGTCTACGCAAACCCAGAACACACCTCTTCAGGAAGGTTTCTGAGACTGGAAAGGCAGGAAAGGCGCCCCTCACCCATGACAACACCACCTGTTTCTTGAAGATTATCTCATTATTAGAAGTGAACATTTCATCTGCTAGTAACTCTGTCATGTTTTTCCCTCAAAATGATGTATAATACTTTTATATTCTCGGAACTGGGTTCACCAAATCACAGAAAAAAAAGATGAAGAAAATAGTTACTAAAGTGGATCTTGGGACCAGGGAAATAGCTCCAGGCGCAAGTACCTGCCTGGCAAGTGTAAGATCATGAGTTTGAACCCCAGTCCCACAAAAAAATATATAAATAAATAAGTACATAAAATAATAATAATAATAATAATATAAAGTGGATCTGGCCCCCCATGTTAGCTCATGCCTGTAATCCTAGCACTCGAGAGGCTGAGGCAAGAGGTTTGAGGTGAGGCCAATATACAGTGAGTTGAAGGCTAGCCTCAACTACATAGTGAGACTCTGTCTTAGAAAAAAACAGAAACAAGAAGCTGATCTTTGTTGGGCACTGTGAACCACAACAGAGGTGTCATTGTCACCCCTACTGGAGAAGGTGAAGCGATTTGCCTGGCGTCCAGTAGCAGGATGGGATTTGCACTCATGCCAAAAGCAGAGCTGTGCATGCAGGCTTTGTGTGAAAGTTGGGTCAAGCCACCCCTTGAGAATGACCTAGGGCAAATGACTGTCCCAGGGAGCCACCTGGAGCCTTCTGGCCCTTGTCTCATCACCAGAAACACATTTCTGTGACTTCTGTAGCTGCCAAGAGCCCATCAATGTTCCTTAAATACTGCTTTAGGTTTTAAACTCAGGATGATTTAAAACTCTTTGAGCTTTCACTTTAAAGAAACATTTCTTTAAATCCTTTTATGGATTATGAAGTCACAGGAGCAAGAAAAAGTCCATTTCCAATTTCCTGCTCAATTCGCATTTCTACTTAGGCTCTAGCTCACCAGCCTGCAGTCTTGAGAAAGCAGAACAATTAGACCAGTGCTTGTCAGGCCACTGTTGGTTCATCACACACTGTGACCAAATACCAGACCTGAGATGGGGTTGGGCTTGGCGGAGCAGAGGGCTCTGTCCTCACTCAGCTCACCTGACAGGGAGTGATGCAGGACAGGAAACACAGGATAGTGGGAGTACAGAACTCAGGGAGTGCGGAGCTGCTCCAGGCAAGCAACAGGGCAGCACTCACGACACCCCACAGCAAGACCGCAAGTCTGCAAGAGAACACTGGCGTGCACAGAAGGGGCCGCAGAGTTCTTGGCTGTGCAGCGCCGACTGTCCACAGTGAGCAGCTTCCTGTCCCGGAGAGGTAGCACTGAGGGCATGCTCTTATTTTGAGATAGGGTCTCACTCTGAGTTCAGGCTGCTCTTGTATTCATTTTGTAGCCATGCTGGCTTCAAACCCCCAGGGCATTTCTGGCCTCAGCCTCCCAGTGCAGGGATTATAGGCATGTGCCACCATACTTAGCCCTCTGAGTGGAGGCTAAAGACCCCGGGTGGACTTCCAGACCTTCCAGAGGATTGATTTTGAGACTTTTCTTCTGGGGAAAAAGTCTACCTGGTACTGTTTGGATAGTTTGCCTTCCTCGATCTTTGTGGGGATTTGTTTTCAGACTGTCTCTGTCTCTGTCTCTGTGTCTCTGTGTCTCTGTCTTTCTCTCTCTCTCTTTCTCAATATGTCTTTCATTCTCTCTCTTCTTTCTTTTTCTCATTGTTAGGGATGAAACTTGGGGCCTCAGGTGTGATAGTCAAGTGCCTCAGATAAGGTATCAGGGCTGGGGAGATAGCTCTGTGGCACATGTGCCTGCCTGGCAAGTGCAACATCGTGAGTTCAAGCCCCAGTCACACACACACACACACACACACACACACACACACACACACACACACACAAAAGGTATCTTTTGGAGGAGGATAGAAGGCAAAAGGAGGGGGAGGAGACAAAAGGGGAAGCAAGGTTTCACTATGTAGTTCAGGCTGGCAATCATCCTGCCTCAGCTTCCCAAGGGCTAGGATTATAGGTATGTGCCTCTTTTCCTCCTCCTCCTCCTCCTCCTCCTCCTGCTCCTCCTCCTCCTCCTCTTCTTCTTCTTCTTCTTCCTCACCTTCTTCCTCCTCCTCCGCCTCCTCTGCCTCCTCTGCCTCCTCCTTCTTCTAATGAATTTAATACAAGGTCTAGAGGATCTCACTACACAGATCAAATTTGTAGTGATCCTTCCTATTTTTTGGCCTCCCAATCCCAGAATTATAGGCGTTCCACCATGCCCAATCTCAATCACAGTCTCAGTGTGCCCCAGGGGTGGCATTTGCATGGCAGGCTGGGGAATCAAACGCCCACCCCTGCTTCTGCTAAGGAGGTGCTTTAATCTGCTGAGCTATCTGGCTAGCTTTTCTTTTTCTTTTTCTTTTCTTTTCCTTTGTCAATCTTTCACTTCTTTTCCTTTTAAGGAAAAAAAAATGTTGCTGGAACAAAATTTACACTAACCTCCCCCCACACCTTCAACTCCTGCATTCAGGCCTCAGACCCTGAGGTGGAATCAGGGTGGAGCTGCTTCCTGTAGTGATTTGAAAATAGGAATGTGACTACAGCCATCCTCCCAGGCCTCCATCTGGGTTTCTGGAGCCCTTCCCCAGCCACGAAGTCAGTTTCCACAACAACCAGAAGAGGCAGCACAAACGTTTACACATCTCCTAGAGTTAGACTCCAATCAACCGGGTGCCCGTCCACTGGCCCAGTGTCTTTCAGCCTTCTGCCTCTTGAGGTTTTGCTTTATGCGTGTGGATAAAATTGGTCCATTTCCCGCTTTAAGTGCATTTGTTTAAGCACAAAATTTGACATCACTACCGTAATTGGAAATCTGGTTTTACTGACCACAAATAGAAGGCAGCCATAAAAAGAAATGCAAGGACAAGGGCCGGCCAAATAGCTCAGCAGATTAAAGTGTCTGCAAGCAGGCGCAGGGACAGAGGTTTCAATCCTGGGCTGCATAGGCCCCACTCCCGGGGCACGTTGAGATGGCAATTGAGACTAGGCATGGTGGGGTGCACCTGTAATCCTAGCTCTTGGCAGGCTGTAAACAGGCTGATCGTTACCAGTCTGATCTACTGGTGAGACCCTGAGCACCCTGGAGACCTTTCCCTAAAATACAAAAAAGAAAGGAAGGAAGGAAGGAAGGAAGGAAGGAAGGAAGAAAGCAAGCAAGAAAGAAAGAAAGGAAGGAAGGAAAAAAGGAAGGAAGGAAGGAAGGAATGCAAGGACATATCCTGAAAACCCTGCTAGGCACTGGGGCCTGCTGTGGGTTCCAAGGCATGCGCTCCTGTTAAAGTGTGGAGAAGCCCTGGAGACCAGCGGGCCTCCAGCAGGGTTTGCTCCTTGTAGGGCAGAAGGACACCTGAGGAAGGGCTGGGGTTCGGCTGTGAGTAGTAAATGCTGTGTGGGCTTAACTGGGTGACACCTGCCGATGGTACGTACTCCACCCCCAGGAAAACTGAACAGCACCCTTGGTGCAAAGCACCTCCAGGTCAGTGCAGTTCGTTCCTGCCCCACTGTCTTGCAGCACCCTAGACCTGCATGTGTCTTGAGGTGCTCTTTGCAAGGCCATCGTTCCACAGTGGGGTCCAGGGCTCCTTCCTACCTGCTCTCGGCCCAAGCCATACCCCTGCTAGGTGTCAGAGGGCCACAGTGCTGCTGAACCCCTTCCCTTCTTCCCTGCTGCACACTCTGCACCTTCCAAGCCTCTGGCTCCCGGCCCTGGCACCTTTCTGAAGTTAGGAGTGATCTGGACATGGGAAACCCCACACGGCCTGGGGATGGGACCGCAGCTCCTGCTCGGGTGGCCTCCAGGTCCTCCGAGGCCCAGGCTCTCTGCACCCATTCCCAGCTTTCTTCCTCGCTTCTCCATAACCAGCTCTCACTGGTTGCCATGTCCCTGGATGTCCCTCACTGGCTCCCCAGGATCCTCTGACTGGGGAATTTCATGCACTATGTTCCCTCCGAGAACAGCTCTGCGTCTTGCCTCACCCACACAAATTGGGCTCTGCTTCATTGGCACTGTGATGAGCTCCCACCTGGCCCTGCCTCCTCTGGTTTCTCGCCTCTCCCTGGATCGCCTGTGTCCGGAGGCCACTCTCCAGCTGAGACTCTCCTGGGCTGTCGATGCTGAGCTGCACAACTGCTTGCTGACTAAATGGAAGTTAATCATTCTCCCCTCATCAACCCTGCTCTCTCTCTCTCTTTCTTTCTTTCTTTTCTCTTCTTGACAGGGTCTCGCTACGCGAAATTCAAATTCAAATTCAAATTCAAAGTGAAAGTCAGGCCTGGTGGTATAAGAATGCAATCCCAGCCTGAACGTGAGTTCAGGCTGGCCTTGAGCTCACTCTTGTAGCCCAGGCTGGTCTTGGACTCACATAGATCCTCTTGCCTCAGCCTCCCAAGTGCTGGGATTACAGGCGTGCGCCACCACGCCTGGCTAACCCTGCTCTTTCTGCCAGCTCTACCCTGAGTCTTGTTCTCACTTCTGCCTGTTCCATTTGGGAGGTTCCAGGTCAATTCCCAGGTGCCATGGGTCCAGTGACGCCACCTGGATCACTCCCACCTGCACAAGATCCACCTCCCACTGAGCTTGTTTGTTGAGTGAATGTGTGCAATGGAGCATATGGTAGATGAAGCACAAGCAGAAAATGATGTCATTTAAACCTCAAACAAACAGGGCTGACCAAATAGCTCAGTGGGTTCAAGCACCTGTGAGCAGTTGAAGGGGCCAGGGGTTTGATCCCCAGGCCTGCCTGCCAGCCCCACCCTCAGGGTACACTGAGCCAGCAATTGAGACTAGGTGTGGTGGAGCGCCTGTAATCCCAGCTTTTGCAAGGCTGTAAACTAGGAGTCCTATCTAGTAGTAAGGCCCTGAGCACCCTGTGTACCTTCCCTAAAAAATATGGAAAATAAATAATGATAAAACTTAAGCAAACAACTGCCATGTTCCAAGATGAAAGACATGGTTTCTATGACTCCACAAGATTTCTTTTCTTTTTTTTCTGGGACCAGGTATCAAATTCATGACCTTGCACTTGCCAGGCACGCACTTGTGCCATGGAGCTGCCCCCCGAGCCCCTCCACAAGATTTCTTCCCCAACTTTTCTTAGGTTTTCTTTCCTTGGGAAGAGTGGTAGGAGGAGAAAGAACAGACTGAGATTACAAACACTATTCCAGTCGGGCTTGGTGTTGGACACCTATAATCCCAGAAATCAAGAGGCTGAAACAGGAGGATTGCTGAGTTCAAGGCCAGTTAGGGCTGTATAAAGAGTTCAAACTTGGCCTGCACTATATAGTGAAACCCTGTCTCAAAACCACAAAAACAACCACTAAAGGCTTCTTCCATTTGTCTTTGCAGTAAAATGTAAAATACTAAGAGAGTCTTTTGAAAGAAATCCTCTGCTCTTTGAAACTAAATAATAGCTGCCTGTGGTACAAAATTCAAAGTGCAAGTCAGGCCTGGTGGTATAAGAATGCAATCCCAGGCCTCAAGAGACTGAGGTCAGAGATCACTCCAAGTGCCAGGCAAGTCTGAGCTACATAAATAAGGCATTCATGGCCAGCCTGAACCACACAGCAAGAGCCTATCCCACCAAAACCAACCAAACAAACAGAAATCCAAGGTGCAGGTGTCTTTTCTTGTCCTACACACTAATGAGTGTCTGTACACAAAGTGGGGTGCCGTGGTAATGAAGGCTCCACTGGCCCAAAAGCCACAGTGAGAAGAAGGGCCCCTAGGGATGCAGCACAGGGCCTGGAAACTGCCCTCTGAGGGCCAGCAGCTGAGCATGTGCAGGGGAGTAGGCAGGCAGGAAGGGCCCAGGCAAGGTGGCCTATGAGCTCTCAGGACAGCTAATTACTTGCCTTGTGGACCACAAAGAGAATTGTTGAAGCTGGCTGCACTCACATCCCCAGAGAGCAAGTTTTCAGGGCAAACAAACAAACCACCATCCCCCAAAACCCTGCAATTGAAACAGTCTTGGGGAAACTGTCCCAAGGTCTGGGGACACAGAGAGGACAGAGGCTCCTGTGAACTTGCAGAGCCTTTGGAGGGCACTGGGCTCCGCACACAGCAAGGGCAGGGTTCTTGCCAGCCCCACTTAATCTCCAAGGACGTGGGGCACTGGCTGACACTAGAGTTACGAGGAGCCATGCGCTACGCCATTATCTTCTTGGCTCGTTGGCACAGCCTTCTTCTATACACTGAGGGCTCCTGAAGGCCAGGGACAGGGACTCTGCTCTTTTCCCCTCCACTCAGTGAGAGTGAACTCAGTGCCAAACTCACTTTTCCAACTTTTAAAAAATTGTGCTAAAATGTAGATAAGATTAAAAAAAAAAATACCACCTTAGCCATTTATGTATACTGCTGAGCATTATTAAATACATTCATAGTGCTGTGCAACTAGCATTATATCTCTCTCCACATCTCTATCTTATAAAACTGTAACACTGCCTCCTTTAAAAAAAATAACATCCTTATCTCCTTTTAAAGCATCCCTGGTGGGGCTGGTTAAATAGTTCAGCAGATTAAAGCACCTGCAAGCAGGCACAGGGGCTGGAGGTTTGATCCCCATACCTGTTGTGCCAGCCCCACCAGAGGGCAATTGAAACTGGGCATGGTGGTGCATGCCTGTAATCCCAGTTCTTGGGAAGCTATAGACAGGTGGATCACTAGGAGTTCGATCTACGTAGTGAGACCCTAAACACCTTGTAGACCCTTCCCTAAAAAATAAACAACAACAACAAACCATCCCTGGTGAGCACTATTATACCATCTCTATGACTTTGGCTGCTATAAGCACCTCTCACAAGTGGAATCATCCATGATCAATCTCTTTGTTTCCAGCTTACTTCACAAGCATAATGTCATCAAGGCTCATCCATGCTGTGGCACTTGTCAGAGCCCCCTCACTTTTCCAGACTGAATAGGGTGTACTTCACGTTTTATCCATGCATGCACCCCTTGGGGGGGCGCTTATGTAGCTTCCAAGTTTTAGCACTAATGAACAATGCTGCTAGAAAGGTGGAGGAATGGACATCTGTCCAAGACTGCGTCTTGTTCTTAGGAATACCTATACCTGCAGGAGTGGCACTCCTGGACACTGCTTATGCTGTCTTTAATATTTTCAGACACTAACATAGTTTTCTCCACTTGGACCATTTTCATTCCCTCCAATAGTGCACAGTTTTTCTGGGCTTTGACCAGCTCTTCATTTCTTCTTTCCTTCCATAGTCATATTAGTGGACCTGAGGTGACATCTCACTGAAGTTTTTATGTATATTCCTCTAATGATTAGTTTTTGGGGTTTTTTGGGGAGGGGGGATAACAATCCAACCTAGGATCTCATACTTGGGAGGTGGGTGCTTTGCCGCTGAGCTAAATCTCCAGCCCTCTCCAATGACAACTTAAACGCGCTTTGATGTATTTACTGGCCATTTGCAAATCTCCTTTGGAGAGATGTCTAGTCATGCCCTTCACTCATTTGTGAACCTGAAAAAAGCTCACAAGAGGGAGGATGCACCCCTGGGCTGCGCCCCTAGGCCCTCACTGCACTATGCCCTTTCTGAACGACCTTGGCACAAAGGCCTCGACTAATTCAGCCTCTGCTTCCCTCTACACCCTTCAGTCTATAGCTCAAGGAGCCACAAAGCAATCTCTATAGCTGGTGAATTGCCAAGATTGTGGTACAAATGAGGCTGTGTCTAAGTAATTGCCAACCTTCCCAGATAGGAAAGTTGCAATGGACAAAGACTGGCATCACTGGGGGCCCAGCAAATGAGAGTGTCAGAGGCCTTTGTAACTGCTCACCGAAGCTCTACTGGCCAGGAACCAGTTCCAAGTCAAATATATGCACAAAGAGGAGGTTCAAACTCCCTTTGGCAGGCTGGCCCTTGCAGGTTTGCTGCCTCCACTGGGAAGATAAGGAAGAAAAATTAGTTAACACAGTCATAAGAATATAAGTGAGGAGTCAAGAATTAACCCCACCAGCCCAGTCTCTTATTTCTGACATTTGAAAGACACCAAGTCACAAAATTTGTTTCAAATTGAGGTTTTGACAATTTTCCAAAGGCAAATATTCTACAATATTTGTGGTAGGCAGCTGAGATAGACAGAAATATCATAGGCAGCTGGACAGGGCTAGGCCTTTGAAGGAGCCAGCCCAGAAGATGGGATTCTTTGCCATGGAGAGGCAGGCACCTCAGGCCCTCTTGCTACATGAATGGCTTCCCCATTTGTTCCCAATTTAATCAATTTTACCTGAGCAACTGTGCCTGTAATCTTATTGGCTAACCACCATTTTGCCTTACCCTGTGCCTACCTTATGAGACTCCATGTTTCCCACCCTGGACTCACCTTATGTCATCGATTTACTCTATAAAAATCCCTAGAAAAGGTAGGTTCCTTGGCAAATCATTTGGGTCCTCTTCTGTCCCTGTCTTGGACAAAAGCTTTCTTTCCCTCAATGAATATATTCTACTGTTAACTTCTATTGTTCCTAAAATTCATTGTTTGAGTCTAGAGAACACATACTCATCTTTCCGGTTGGGAGTTTCTTCCCCCTATATGAATGTAATCATCCTAACAGTGTGTGACTGGTAGGGCTTACAGGCAAATTCGCTGGCCATCTACTTGCTATCTTAGACTCATGGCATGATTCAATTTCATTATTTGTAAGTGAACCAGATTCATGCCATTGATTGAATAGCTGTTTTGCAGGTCCCAAGTTAAAACCATGGCATAATGGTTGCTAGAGGCTGATACGCTAGAAACTATAACACAAAGAAGCAAACATAGCAGCCATATTTTAGCATTGCTTTGTTGTCTCTTGTAACCTAGAATTCCCCGTAGGTACTGCATGAAGTTGGCTGTGGGGCTGAAGGTTTCAGCTCAGTAGTAGACACCAGTACTGAATGAGAGAAAGAGAAGTACAAAAGAGGATTTTGATAAAGAATAGGAGGGAAGATTGGGCTCAGTGGGAGCTCTCATCCTAAAAATGGTACTGAATTCCTGAACAATATTAAGAAGAAGCAAGTTGTAAATCCATCTCAGGCTATTGACAGCTGCAACAATGGCAACAGCACAACCAAGGCCCTGGCAGACAAGAGAAGCATCTTTTCAGATGTTGAAAAACATTGTCCTGAGGTAGGACAATGACATGGGAATGGCGTTCTGGAGTGAGACCATTACCTGCATGAGTATCCGCACAGACTTGCAGCAGTTCAGAAAAGCCTCTAGCTGGAAAAAATTAGAGGCCAGCTGGGGAGCCTGGTCTCCCTCCCACCAACCTGGTAACGGTCCTCTGACCCCCATCCCAGCCCAGCCCTCTTGGGATGTCATGGTGGTATGTCATCTAGTGGTCAAAAGGGTTACTGCAAGTTACCACCTAGCATTTCTGTTTTGATTTTTTTAAATTCTTCGTTCATTTTGTGAATTGTTATCATATGCCTGGTGCTGAGGACATTAAAAAGAACAAGATCAATACGGGCATTCCTTCAGAGGCCTTGTAGTCTAGTGGTGAGAATCAAACACATAAATACAGCGTGAAATGTGAGAGCCAGACCCAGACGTGCTACACCAAAGGGCGCACCGAATTCCAACCGGAGTTCTGAGTTGGCACTCCCGAGACCAAACGAGGTGTTCCTCAAGCAAAGGAAAGAAAAGGGGATGTCTTGGTGAGCTTTCTTGTTGCTGTGATGAAATACCAAACGCCTACAAGTTACAGGAGAAAAGGGCTATTTTGGGTTATAGTCTGTAAAGGTTGCAGTCGAGCCAGCTAGCTCCCAGGCAGGGCAACATGGTCCATGCAGGGGCACTCCAGAGCAGACGCAGTCCATGGCTTGGCAGGCAGGCAGGCAGCAGAGGGGAGCCAACCTTCTTTCCCCTTTTTGTGGCATTCAGGCTATACACCTCTTGGTTGGCATACCCAGGGAGGTCTTCTGTCTTCAGTAAACCCATTCACGCACATTCAGAAGTATGCTGGTCCAATCAGTGAGCCAATCTTATCAGCATACACCCGTGACTCATATTCACACACCCTGGATCCCAACACCCACAAGTGCTTGAGGCTTTGGGGGCCCAGCTAGATACAGGCGATAACAGGCAGGAATAGCATTTCTAACAGAGGGCACAGCATTCCTGAAAGCCAGCTAGTCACAGAGCTGGACGAGATCCTGCTGGATGCTAGGCTTTGTGAAGAACTCTGAACTCCATCCTTGAGGTTCTGTGGGAGCCATTCCTTCTCTGGGAAAAACAAAGGCCTGTGTCGAATTTTACTTCTCCCAGGCCTCAGCTTTCAACCTTCACCCTTAATAGTCGAGTCTGGGTATGGTGGTGTATACCTATAATCCCAGCACTTGGGAGGCTGAAAAACAGGAGGATCACTATGAGTCTGAGCTGCATGGTGAGACCCTGTACCAATACATAAACTAAAGAAGAAAAGGGTCATTTCCTCATAACTCATGCCTGAAGAGTACAATGAAGTTATTTCTTCTTTCTTCCTTTCATTCACAATAGATTCTGGCCTGTGTATGAATTACTGAGCCATTTTGGTGGCCTACCATGGCTGAAGCCCCAAAACAACAGCTGATCTTCCCAATGACCAGCTCCCCTTCTTCTCTCTTTATCCCTAGAAACACCTTCCTCTTACCCTTCCTGTGCAAAATGAAAATCTTAAATCAGCTCCTTACAGTGAGCTCCCCTTAAACTCTACTCCTAGAAAAAATTCATATAACCTCAGCTCCCCACTTTGTCTCAAGTTAGAGGATCCCTGCCCTTTCCCTATGGTCGGCCCTCTCTATGTCCTCAGTAAAGGCCTCTCTTCTTTTTCTTCTACCTCTCTGTTGTGCAAAAAAAAAAAAAAAAGAGAGAGGCCAGTTCTTTCTTTTCTGTATGTATGTATTGTGTATTTTGAGATAAGGTCTCACTATTTAGCTCAGGCTGGGTTTGCACTCACTGTGTAACCCAGGCTGGCCTCAAACTTGGAGTGATCCTCCTACCTCAGCCTCTGAGTGCTGGGCTTAGAGGTGTGTGCCTTCAGACTCCAAATTATTCCTTATTATTTTTTTCTTTTCATACCTGGGTTGCTCATTCGCAGGCCCATGAGCTCTTTTTCTCCTGTCAGCAGAGAAGTTTGTCTAGTCTCATAATCGCTCTTTAGCTATAAGAGAACTTTAGCACCTACCAGCATAGGTCTGGCGGCATCAGGCCCCTTCCTAGGGCCAAAGTCCTTCCTGAGAGATGGTGGCTACTGACAGGGTGAAATCCTGGGCTCTCATGCTTTGGTGGCCTCTGGGACATTGGTTTAACCAAGGGACTTCCCAGACCTGCTCAGTCCTGGCTTGTTTGGGGAGAGGTCCTGGAATGGGCATCACACTCAGGAGATCCTGCAGCCAGGGCCACACAGGTGGAGCAGTCAGAACACAGACCCTTCCTGTGGCCCACACTCAGCCCCTCCTCATCCGGGTGTGTTGCGGCTCCCTATCCCAGGCCAGGGACCTCATTGCCTCAAGCCACGGCTTTCCATTTCTTGAAAATGAGAATAATAATCATAAAAGCTACCTGATAAGGTTATTAAGGTTAGATAAGGTTTTGTGGGAAATGTGCTTGGCACAGAGTCTGGGTGAGACATTATAAAGGTTAAAGAACAAAAACAGTCTTTGAGTTCATTTCATTCATAAAAGGTGTGTGTGTGTGTGTGTGTGTGTGTGTGTGTGTGTGTGTGCGTGTGCGCGCGCGCGCGTGCTCATGTATGAAACAGCAGGGTGCAGGTCTGGACAATCATGGGTTGGGATTTAGAGGAGTGGATTGCAAGGCAGGTCAGTCGCCTCTCCCAACAAGAGGATGAGCTAGCAGGCCAAGAAAACCACTGTCTCTGGCCATCCAGTAGCAGAGAAAGAGTAATAGAAGGTATAAATGCACAGCTAACGTGGGGAAAGGAACTCACCATAAAATGGTCACAGTCTGATAGGAGCTTGGCGCTGCCAACCCTGCATGGCGGTTCTGACTCTCGCCAATATGAAGCAGCCTAAGCAGAAGAGGAAAAAACTTGTCTTTTATCAAAAAGGCTAGGATAGATAAGAACTTTAGGTACAGCTAAATCCAGTTTAAACAATATCATTAGGAGCCAGTCTACAATTCTCAGCTCCACTTCCTTCTGCTGCAGTTTTGTTCTCAGGTTGATTTTCTCTGGGTTGTGGTAAGCTCTAAGCTTACCTCTGTCCATGATAGCCCCAACCCACACAGCACCATTCTCCTGATATTTCTGGTAAAAATCCTAGGGCTGCTATTCATTGGCTCACTTTGGGTTACATGTCCACTTCTAAACCTATCACGTGATGAAGAAACAGAAAGTTCTGATTGGTCAGGCCTATATCACGTGACTAATTTTGTATCCAGGGTTGGATTTCTCTCATTTGTGCTGCATGGACCGAGCAGAAGTCAGTCTTCTCTAAATGCGAATAGGGACCTTGCCCTGGTGTGATAATCCCAGTACTTGGGACGCTGAGGGAAGAGCATTGCCTCAGGTTCAAGGCCAGCCTGGGCTTACATAGGAAGACCTGTCTCACAACAAGGATCAACCTGATAGCTCAGCAAACTAAAGCACCTGCTTAGGCAGAACAGCATCAGCCAGGGTTTGATCCCCAGCAGGCCCCACCAGTCCCAGCCAGTCCCACCAGTCCCAATCCCATCTGCTGGTCTTGCTGAGATTGGGCGTGGTGGCACACACCTGTAATTCCAACACTTGGGAAGCTGAAAACAAAAGAATCACTATGAATCTGATTTATGTAGTGAAACCCTGTAGACCCTGTGCTAAATGCAGAAGAAAAAAAAAAAAAAAAAAGAATAAGGACCTTCTTTCTGGAATAAAGGGTGAGAACAAGCAAAGCAAACTGCTCATGTGTGAGACAGCGCTGCCTGTTGTCATCTGTCCTTGCAGCCGGGCCATCCTGAGCACTTGCATTTGCCTGGCTGTGCTGCAGCCAGGCTTGGTCCTTGGGCAGGGATTCTTGCCTCCCTGAACAGCCCTCAGGCTTGCTGAAAAGGCTGTTCCTGGGAGCAGCTGCAGTACACACGCCAGCCATACTTGAGGGTTCTCCAAGAGGCTGTCAAGGATGAACAGGATCTTACGGGGAGGGGGTGGAGAGAGGCTAAAGGGCTCCTCACCAGGACACCTGCAGACCATGGGGTCCATAGCCAAGGGCTGGGGTGGCAATAGGGTGGATACCCTGTGCTGCTGCTCGGGCCACTCCTTGCTGGGCCAAGCAGCAGGGCTCTCTACGCACTCTCATTGTTGATACACATCTCTTGGGCCCTCTTATTCTTTCTGTAACTAGTTTAGTGCTACAGCAGCTTCCTAAGCCCCTGTGCCAGCCCCTGTGCACTGGCTGTGTACCAGTGCAGATTTCACAGCTCAAAGAGCACACAGCTCTGAAAGTATAACAAAGGCTATTTTTAATGAGTACACCCTTCAATTTTCTCTTTTTAATGAATGCATTCTTTTTTCTTTTTTCTTTTTTTTTGGGGGGGAGAAGGGTCTACAGATGTTCAAGGCTCTCACTACTAGATCAGACTTGTGATCTGCCTGTGTACAGCCTCACAAGAGCTGGGATTACAGGCGCGCCCCACCATACCCAGTCTCAACTGCTTCTCAGTGCGCCCCAGCAGGCCCAGGGGGTCGAACCCCCTTCCCCTGCACCTGCTTGCAGGCGCATTAATCTTCTGAGCTATTTGGCCAATCTTTGCATTCTTAATTTTTAATCACACAAGTTGTACATGAAGTGATTCTCCTAAAACAGTCCCATGGTTTGCAGGTATTTGCTACCAAAGTTGCCTGTCTCCCTTCTCTCTACCTCCTCCCTTCCTCAAAGGAACCACACTTATTGTACAGATGTGAAGTTTTTCACATATTCCTGCCTCAGTCTTCAGAGTACTGGGTAAGAGGATGAAAGAGGATGATACCACTTCTTTCGTTTGTTTATTTTTGTATTTTGGGGAAGGGTCTACAGGGTGATCAGGGTCTCACTACTAGTTGAGACTCGTAGTGATCAGCCTGTTTACAGCCTCCCAAGAGTGTGGATTACAGGTGTGGATTACCATTCCTGGTCCCAATTGCCCTCTCATCGCACCCAGGGGCAGGGCCAGCCCAACAAGCCTCAGCTTTTGTTTTGTGGACACTGCTTGAATGGTCCAAAGGGGCACACAGTGAAGCGTCTCCTTGCTACCCTCAGCCCTGGCTGCTCACTCTCCTTCCAGTGGCACCAGTTCAGTATTTCCTTCCAGAAAACTCCAGCCAGGAGTCAGCAAATCTTGCTGGCCAATGTCATGTTGTAAATATTTTAGGCTTTGCAGGTTCATAGTGGTTGTCACAACTCATCAGCTCTGTTATTGTCTTTAGAAAGGAGCAGCCATCAGCTATGCATAAGTGAATGAGTGTGGCTGTGTGCCAATAAAACTTTATTTGTAGAGACAAATTTTAATTTCATATCATTACCATATGCTATGAATTTTTCTTTGTTGTTGTTTTTTAAACTGTTTAAAAATCTAAACACCATTCTCAGCTTACTGGCTGTACCATGACAGTTTGCCAACCCCTAGTCTATCTATGTAAGTAAAAACAAAGCATGGGCTGGGGAGATAGCTCTGTGGTTTAAGTACCTGCCTGGCAAGCACAAGGACTTAAGTTTCACCCCTGGTACTACATGCTGTGCCGACCATGAAACTGGGTGTGGTGATGCACACCCGTAATTCCAGCACTGGGGAGGCTGAGAAAGAAGATCATTATGAGTCTGATCTGCCTGGCAAGGTCCTGTACCAAATAAATAATTAAATAAAAATTAAAAGAAAGGGCCAGTGAGATATCTCAGTGGTCTAAAGCTGCCTAGGCAAGCTTAGGTAACCACAGGGACCATGCGGTTCAATCCCTGACACCACATGCTGTGCCAGCCCTAGCCCCAGGGCAGACTGAGCTGGCCATAACTTAAATAAATAAAGTTTAAAAAAAAAAAAAAACCCCAAAAAGATAAATAAAGTTTAAGAAAAAAAGAAAAGAAAAACAAATATGTCTGACCAAGCCAGGCGTGGTGGCACATGCCTGTAATCCCAGCACTCAGGAGGCTGAAGCAGGAGGATCAGTGCGAGTTTGAGACTGGCCTGCTGGGCTACAAAAGTGAGCTCAAGGCCAGCCTGAACTGCATAGAGAGACCCTGTCTCAAAAAGACAAAAAAAAAAAAAAAAAAGTATGTCTGTCCAGTTGTATCATTTTTTTTTTTTTAATGTGAGGGAGGCATGCTATTTATAGTCTTGTACTTTGCTTTTCTGAATTTTTGTCATGTGCCTTAGAGATTGTACTATACCAGTTCATACAGAACCTCTTCACTCCTGGCTTTGACAGTATAACACTTTATTCCATGGTAGTACATATTACCATAATTTCACTGGCCAATCATGTACTGACAATGAAAAAAATATATAACCCCTTTGTATTTATAGAAGCTTCATTAAGATATAGTTAAAATAATACACAATTCACTTATTTTATTCATTTTTTATTTTTTATTTTTTCTTGTTTCAGAACTTTTGTTTGTTTGTTTATTTATTTTTATGGCCGGCTCAGCCTGCCCTGAGGGCAGGGCTGGCACAGCATGTGGTGCCAGGGATTGAACCGCAGTCCCTGTAGCCGCCTAAGCTTTCCTAAGCAGGCGCTTTTCTTTTCTTTTTTTCTTTTTTATTTTTTTACTTATTTATTTTTTTTTCTTTTTTCAGAACCTTTGTTTGTTTATTCACTCATTTTTGTGGCTGGCTCAGCCCACCCAGAGGACAGGGCTGGCGCAGCATGTGGTGCTGGGGATCGAACCGCGGTTCCTGAAACCGCCCAGGCTTTCCCAAGCAGGCGCTTTAGACCACTGAGCCATCCTGCCGGGCCCCAGAATTCACTTATTTTAAGTGCAGGATTCAAGATTATTAAATAGTAAAATGAAACCCCATACCCTCCACTATTCCCTCTCAGCTCCTGATAGTCGCTAATCCGCTCTCTTTCGCTACGGATGTACTTCCTTTGGACCTTTACGTTAATGGAGCTAGCTGTACAGTGTGTGGTATTTTGTAAACAAATTCTTTCACTTGACATAAGGGCTTCAAGGTTTGTCCCATTGGACCTCACCAGTACATAGCTATCCTAGTAGGTATGAAGTGGCGTCTCATTGTGCTGAGTGTGTTCAGCGAAATGTACGCTGAGGTTTGCTTTGTGTGCTTTAGGACTGTGAGAACGTGCCCCTGTCCTTGGCCGTGGCTCTGCTGTGTGCTGACTAACTGCTGCATAGTCTGCAGAGGGTGAGCGCAACCCCACCAGCTATTCCCTTGTGATGGGGATCTGGGAAGCTTCTACCGAGTACAGAGAGCATACAGCCCACCAGGGAACTTTCATGTCCTTCCATCTTGTGCCTAAAGAAAGATTTCTCGAGGATAGTCCCAGAAGTGAAATTGCTGAATCAAATATGAACATTCAGGTTTTTTGAAGTTATTCTGATTATTGTCTGAAAAAAACTGAGCAAATTCACACTCCATCAACCCTGTACAAGAACTCCTTTAAGCTGGACATGGTGATGTAAGCATGTAATTCCAGCACTAGGGAGGCTGAGGCAAAAGCATTGCCATGAGTCTGAGGCCAATCTGGGCTACATGAGCTCTAGGCTATCCTGGACTACATAGTGGAACCCTGTCTCAAAAAAGTGCTCATTTTATTACAGACATGCCACCTGTTTTTTCTCTTTCTTTCTTTCTTTCTTTCTTTCTTTCATGGAACCAGGGATTGAACTCAGGCCCTTGTGCTTGCCAGGCAAGCGCTTCTTCTACTGAGCTATCTCCCCAGCCACCTCTCTCTCTCTGTCTCTCTTTTTTTTTTTTTTTTTTTTTTTTTTTTTTTTTTTTTTTTTTTTTTTTTTTTTTTTTTTTTTTTTTTTTTTTTTTTTTTTTTTTTTTTTTTTTTTTTTTTTTTTTGTCTTCTTGAGACAGGGTCTCAGTAGGCAGTGAGCTCACTTTGTAGCCCAAGCTGGTCTTGAACTTGAAAAGAGCCTCCTTGCCTCCCCAGTACTAGGATTACAGGTGTGCGTCACCATGCCCTGCCAGCCTGTTTTATTGGTGCCCAAAACATCTCCTTTTAACTGCATTTCCGTCATCACTGTGAGGGCCTGTAGCTCTCCTTCTGGGAGCCAGGGATCTGCCCCTACACCTGTCTTCCTCGCTCCCCTGCACAGAGCAGGGTGTAGCAGGAACTGCTGAATGTTAATGGAGCCAGCCTTCACACCGAGCTGCATCCCCAGCCCTTTTAAAAAATGTTGTTCTCCAGACAAGGTCTCACAGGTTTCTAAGTGGCATAGGCTGGGCTGATCCTGTCTAATCCCCTCAAATTTCTTGGATTACAGGTATGTGTGCCGTGCCTGGCAGCAGCTTCATTTTTGCCATCTTAAATGATAAAAATATGTTCAGAGATTTTACACAGTTCTCCAGAGCCTCCTTAGCCCTCCAACATTTAGATCTTCTGTATGAGCTATTTACTAAGCCTTGAAAAAAAAAAAAAAAAAGTCAGGAATCCTCAGCTGAGCTAGAGGGTAATTCTTCAGAAGCCAGCACAATGCACAATGACCATGGCATCTGCCGCCTTAGCATCCCAGGAAGCAGGCTCTGCTGCTGGGAGCTTCCTGCTAGCCTCACAGAACAATGGAGACCGACACTATGAGCAGTCTGAGCCCCATTGTTTAGGATTCCAGACTAAGAACCAGGACCCAAGTGACTCATTTGAGGTCATGAAGCATCTCAAGGATTCTTGCTTTTATCCTGTGCATTAGAGATTGTGCTACACCAGCCCCGTATGACTCAGTTCATACAGCACTTCACCCCCGCCTTTGACACGTTACATTTTATTCCATGGTAGTACATTTTGCTGTCATTTCATTGACCAAACATTTATCAGCAAATACTTAAGTGATTTCCTTTTGCTGTTGTAAAAGGATCGCGTTTGAAGTCGTGAAACTACCCAGGAACGGAGCTCCGAGTGCAGGCCAGTTTCTGATTCAGCCCTGCACTTCTCCTTAACACACTGCACGAGAAGATTCACTCCCAGATTTCCCCCCAACCCCCTTTACTGCTGACTACAGACACGACCTCTCTACACACAGAGCATGAGCGGAGAACAAAAGTCCTGGTTTCAAACCAGACACCTGGATTTCAATCCTAGCTTGGTCACCTGGGTCTAGTTATTTACCCTCTGACTTTTGAATTTAATATGGCCAACTCCCAGTTATGTTCCTAGGTAGCATTAGCTCCCTCAGAAGTACTAGTCCTGTTAATATTAACTACCTCAGTTGCACTGCTAGTCCACAGGGTCTACCTCATAAATTATATTCCTACTTATATTCTCTACCTCACAAGTTATTTTCCTATACATGTTACATACCTCACAGGTAATTTTCTTCTTATACCTACCTCGTAGATATTCTCTTACTTAAGATTACCTACCTACAGGTTACTTTCCTACCGCATAAGTTATATTCCTACTTAAGTTGACCAACATCATAGGTTGTTTCTATGTAACGTTATCTGTACCCTGGTAATATGTCTACTCTAATTTACCCAACTATAATACTATCTGCCTCCCAGATTATCTTTCTACTAAGTATTACTGACTGAGCAAATTATTTTCCTTTTAAGTTTCCTCAGGGTATATTCTTATTAAATATTACTTTAATGACAGGTTATATTCTTACCCAATACTTCCTATGTCACAGTTTATATTCCTATTTAGCATTACCTATCTCACAGATTTTATTCCTAGTCAATATTAAAGTACATCACAGGATCAAATCCCTATTTCTTTTCTATTGTAGCTTTTGCTGTTGGGGACCGGACTTAGGGCCTTTCCCCTATAGCCAGGTGCCCTGCACTCCAGCCTCCTAGCCTGTGCACCATTAGGCATTATTGCTATCAATGTTACCTGTCTCATAGATTATATTTCAAATCAGTTCTTCCCATCTCAGAAGTTATGCTCCTATATGACTTCATCTACCTCATGGGTTTTACTTCTATTTTACATCACCTACTTCATAGGTTATTTTTTTTACTTAGTATTACCTATTTCTCAGGTTATATTCTTATTTAATGTTAACTAACTTACAAATTGTTTTCCTATTTAATAGTGCCTTCCTTACATGTCTTATTCCTACTTAATATTACCTTTTTGTAGGCTATATTCCTGCTTTGCATTGCCCACCTCAAAGGTTTATTCCTACTTATCATTTTGTAACTCCTTACATGTCTTATTCCTACTTAATATTACCTTTTTGTAGGCTATATTCCTGCTTTGCATTGCCCACCTCAAAGGTTTATTCCTACTTATCATTTTGTAACTCACAGGTTGTTTACCTCCTTAAAGTTCCCTACCTTACAGTTAATATGCCTTCTTCATATTGTCTGCCTTACAGGCTATGATCCTGTTTAATATTACCCTATGGCTCAAATGAGATAAATACATAAACAATATTTTTGGACCATGTTCAAACCACTGTGGTTCTTGTTTTCCACTCTTGGTCTTCTCTCAGGTGAGTCAGCAGTGAGGAGGAGTTCATTGTAGGTTGGCAGTGCCAGGTTCAAGCCTCACAGGGCGGGTGGGTGTTCTCCCCAGCTCTGCTGCTCCACATTCAGCTACCTCCTGAGTCACTCATTAAGGGTGCCGTTCTCATCAGCAGGACTGCCCCATCCCTGCTTAGCGCCACTTGGGAAACTAAAAATTGTTGAGGAGAACACCGGTTCCTTGACTTGGGGGAACAGTTTTCAAAATGTCAGTGACTGGGTCCCAGCACCTGCTTTTCCTGACAGAACTGGTTTGGAGTGAGGTGAAGGTGTCATAAACACTCCCCTTTGACCCTGCCTACAGTTGGGGGACAGCCACAGATTGTGTCAGGTTTGGCCTGTGCCAAACTCACCTCAGGGTGAGGCCTGAGGATGCACCTCTCTAAGTAGCTCCTGTGTAGTGGCAGCAGAGCTAAGCCAGGGACCACCCCTGGATGGCCCCAGTGAACTGAAGGCCTCAGAAACTTCTCTTCTTGGGTCCTCTCCCCCTCTGTGACAGCTCCTGGTGTGGCCATGGCAGCCGCAAGGTGTGATCCTCACCTGCCTCCACCTGCAAGGTGACAGCCTGGGCAAGTGTGGCCCACAGCAGCAGCCATATTCTGGCTCCCCTGAGTGGCCTGTGGGCTTTGTACAGGGAGAGTCAGCTCTGGGGCTTTGACTGGGACCCTGGGGACATGAGTCAGGCCAGCAGGATAGGTCTGGGGTTCCCGGTGACCAGTATGGAAAGAGCCTCCTTCTTCTCTGGATCCAGCCAAACCTGAGTCTAGACCTAGACATTTCAGTTACACAGGCCAATAGAGTCTCTCTTAGCTAAAGCTTTCTTCAGGAGGAAATTTTTGTGTGCAGCTCAAAGTGGGCAGACTGCATGGGAGCTCAGAGCACCTTCCACCCAGCCAATGGGATTCCAGACTCCTGGGCGCCACTCTGCTCCCATTAGGCCACAATCTCAACAAGGCCCAGAACCAAGCAGCGCAACTCGTAGAGGTCACTTTGTCCCATCCCTCCTTGCTTCTGTGGGAAGAATGGGGCTCCAGGGGACAAGGACTCACCCTGAGTCACGCATGCAACAAAGCCAACTGGGACTCCAGCCCTTGGCTCTGTCAATAAATCCACCCATGCCAGTGGGTGATAGCAACCAGTAGGCCCTGCCGGCTACCACCATGGCTCACCAAGGACACCCTGAGGGCAGGGCTTCCTTATGCTCCATGAAAAGGGCCATTGTCCTCTCTCCACACCACTAGTTTCCTTCATTGCAATGAAAGAAACACACAGTTGCTGGCATTTTTCAATGATAATGGAATACACGGACAAAGCAAGGTCCACCCCCACCAGGGTACACAGATCAACAAGACAAAGCTTTCCTGTCATCCTACCACTGAGCCAACAGCCAATAATTAATCCATATGTTGTTTTAGGCTTATTTTTCCTGTGAAGAAGAATAGGAGGCAGGGTAGAGATTCCTTAGAGGATGCAAGCTGCCCTCTTGGGGAACCCCCTGGGGCAGGTCTTGGAAGTGGACACTGTGAAGGCTCAGGAAGCAGGAAGAGTATGATTGTTTGTAACAGGGTTATAGGCCAGGAGCTGTCAATGGCACCTCAGGACTGCTAAGCCAGGAGGACATGGACAAGAACCATCGCTGTGCCCCTGCCAGCATGAGAGTCTTGTGGAAGAATA
>PVJA010022034.1:0-34789 GCA_004027025.1 Myocastor coypus
AAAAAAAAAAAAACCCACAAAGGTTCTGTAGCCGGGCATGGTGGCAGACGCTTGTAATCCCAGCACTTGGGAGGCTGAGGCAGGAGGATCAGTGCAAGTTCGAGGCCAGCCTGGGCTACAAAAGTGAGTTCAAGACCAGCCTGAACTGCATAGCGAGACCCTGTCTCAAAAAGACCAAAAAAAAACCAACAACAATAAAAAAACCCAAAAACCCAAAAACCCAAAAAACCAAACAACAAAAAAAAAAAAACAAAGGTTCTGAAACAAACAAAAAAATTAATAAATAAAATAAAAAATTCTTAAAAAAAAAAAAAAGGCCTCAGAGAACTGGCGAGATAGCTCAGCAGGCTAAGAGCCTGCTTAAGTAAACAAAGGGACCTGGATTCGATCTCTGACACCACATGTAGCGGTGGCCCCACCCTTGGGTACACTGATTGCACACTGAGCCAGCCACTGAGACTGGGCATGGTGGCGTGCACCTGTAATCCCAGCACTGGGGAAGCTGAAAACAGGGGGATCATTACAAGTATGAGCTGTATAGTGAGACTTTCTACTAAATACATTAAAAAAGAAAAAGAAAAGAAGGCCTTTGACTGATAGGTTGTAGCCCAAGCACAAACTATTAATTATCATGGCTCTGATCCAACACGGCTGAATCACAGAAAACAGCAGCTTTACCTCCTCTTTTACCCACTCCGGCCCAATACGACTTCCTTTTACCTTTCCTGTCCCACAAAGAAAACCCCACTAGCTTCTTACGTGTCACTTAACCTGCCCTTCAAACTCCACCTGTAGCAAAAGTCGAAAAACCCCTGCTCCCATTTGCTTATTTTTTATTTGATACAGGGTCTCACTACGCAGTTCACACTTGTACTGAGCCTCCTATCTCAGCCTCCTCAGTACTGGGACTACAGGTGTGAGTGACTACGCTGGGGTTCCTGGGCCAACATGGCATGTCTGTGGTTCTGAGGACAGCTTAGTGTCATACCAGGAATTAAAACCTGTGTTACTGTGTTTTCCAGGCATATACTGCCAAGTTACCGCCCAAGCCTCCAGCTCCCCTTTATCTCAGGTCAGAGATAAATTTTCCTTCTGGTTCTCCCCATGTCCTCGATGACAATAAAAGCCTTCCTCTTTTAACTTTTACTCCTCTGTTGTGCTGAAGAACCTAATGTGGAGCTGCATTCCTGGTGACCTCATGACACTCAAAGGATGATTAATCCAACAGCAAGAGAAGGCCCTTGGCAGCTACCTCACCTCGTAGTCAATGATGGGAATGCTGGGCGCTGTGGGAAGAGGCACCGTGGTGATTCTTCTGATGTACTCGCCCAGCTCTGCCCGCATCTTCAGCCGGCTGTCTCCAGACAAGGACCAGAGAATGGCGTAGACCAGATAGCGCTGTAGAGGGATTGCAATGGCATTTCTCCAATGCTTCAACCAAGAGAACACACAAGGCAGCAAAGCGGACTTGGGGCCTTCCCACCCTGCTAGAGGGCAGCTTCCTTCCCTGGCCCAGGCCCTGGGGACAGCCTACCCTGCCCTGTGGCACCAGGCCCTGACCCAACCTGAATGTAGCGCTCCAGCTGTTCAATCTGCATGGGGAAGTCAGGGTGGTTGGCGTTGTACTGTGCTACATTTCGGCAAGCCTGGTGCAACATGGAGAAGAGTGAGCCCAGGCAGCGCAGGCGGGTCAGGTCCATGATGTGCTCCAGCTGGAAGGCGTGCTCCAGTGCCTTGGTGACCAGGCCGTTGGATGTGAAGTATGGCTGCATGATGGTGGCTGCATCCCTCTGGATCTGGAGGGGAACAGGCAATGGGGCACTGGGGGTTTGCAGGGGAGTAGACCATGGATACACTAAGGGACCAAGCCTCTTCTTCCCAGGAATGGGTCTTTACCACCTGACATGGAGAAGGGCAGTAGTCCTTTGTCAAATTGCCGGGAAAAAGGAGGCAATTTCAGGTCTTCTTTAATCTCCCACAAACACCACAGGGTGGCTGCTGGGAGCAGGGGGTTGCACACACTAGTGTGCATGGCCTCGCACCTGCAGCATGGGGGATGCGGCTTCCTCGCCCTCATCCTCCTTGCCCTTGCGGCGACGCTGCGCCTCGTCTTCTCCTTCGTCCAAGGGGATGCTGCGCAGCCGGGCCAGGAAGTTATTGAAGATCATGTCTGTGCTCAGTACATCCTCACTGAACCACACCATGCCGCAGCGCGACACTGTGGCCAGGGTTGCATACTTCAGGTCCTGCACTTCAAACATGATGCGTACCTTGAAAGAAAATGCCATACACATGAAGGAGGCAGACTTGGAAGACAATGGGTATTAGAATTCTCTCAGCTACACACACTGAAAAGGCAATGTAAGTTCCACTTGCTAAAGTGATTCTAAAAATAAAAATTCAGCTGGGCATAGTGGTGCACCCCTGTAATCCCAGCACTTGGGAGGCTGAAGTAGGAGGATCAGTACAAGTTTGAGACCCGCCTGGGCTACAAAAGTGAGCTCAAGACCAGGCTGAACTGCACAATGAGACCCTGTCTTAAAAAGACTAAATAAATAAAAATAAAATAAAAATTTATCGGACTACAATGCCCATGTCTTCCCAAGAACTAGGCAGGAAGCCCTGTGTGAGAAGGGTAAGCACACCATCAGTTTGGGATTTCCCTGCCCAGGAGCTCACAGTAGGACAGGCACCAACCACTCTGGGGCTTACCCTATGCCAGGTGCTGCCCCCAGGCTTGTGCCCAGTGAGCTGCTGAGTGGTCCCAAAGCCTGAGCCTCAGTGCTACATGGTCTTTTGTAGAGTCCAGTGGACAACCAGCTGCCAAGAGGACCCGAGGAAGCAGAGCCAGGCCACATCTGAGCGTGTTCAGGCTGCGCCAAGAACATAGCCTGGCATCTGTAGCAAGGAGGGGTCAACCCTCCTGCTCGAGTGGGGCTCGGGCCACACGCCTGGCTGCTGGCCTTGTGCCTGTGTCTGTAAACCTTCCCACACCTCTTCCACGGGGTATAGCCAGCCTTCTCAGCACTCCCGGCAGGGAATGGGTCCCAGGGTCCTCAGGGAGGCTGGAGCCTGCCTTTCCAGATCACACAGCCCTGCGCCAAGGTATCACAGAAGACAGTGCAACTGATGGAAGAATGCCGAGTGAGGTGCTGCAGGGAGGGCTGCACCTACGATTCTGGAACTTTCCACTAACGTGCCAGCTGCAACTGCCCATAGTGAGTGAGGACTTGGGAGGGAAACTGACTGGGGTACTGACAGGAGCCCTCCTGCTCCAGGGCTGGGCTTGGCTGGCAATGGGCTCTGCAACACTGGGAAGGCACTTACATTGGGTGGGAGGCTGAGTCGCTCCCCGTTTGGCAGGGTCAGGAGTTTGTTGTCATCCAGCACGGAGTTGAGGTTCTCCACCCACTCAGGGTCTACGTCACCATCGAAGATGATCCACTGGCGCTTCTGCAGCTCGCCCCTCACATTGTCTATGATCCTGGTTGGGAGGATTTGAACATAGCTGCTGACTGGATCGAGGCTTCAAGATTCAAATGCTTGCCAACCACTTGCCACTGAACTGCACTTCAGCCCTGCCCACACAACTTCCAAATGATCACAGCTTGTTGGGTACTCTAAGGCCACAGTACTCTGGCCCCACACTCCCCACAATGTGAATACAATCCCTGCGGACGTACTTTCTCAGCACATGCGTGAAGAGCCCGTCAGTCCACTCTCTGGTGTTGGGGTCCAGGGTGCCATACAGGTGGTCTTTGCTGATGGCCTTGGGGTCAATGATGTGGGCTACACCCTCCACACCTTCTAGCCGCTCCAGAGCCTTGAGCAGCACCCGCCAGGCCATGCTCTTCCCACTGCCTGAGGGTCCCACCATCATCAGGCCATGGTTGATCTGGGTGATCTGGTATAGCTGCAGAACCTGCAGGCCCAGACCAACATTATGATCTCAAGGGCAGGGGGCTCTTGGCCATTCTGACAGTGATCAACAAGGACATTCTATGGAGGTTTTCCTTTCTGGGTCTGGGGACAGAACCTTGGGCCCTGCACTGTAATCACTCTACCACTGAGCTGGAACACCAGTTTGCTGGGCTTTTGTTTAGCGACAGGGTTGTTGTACTAAATGCTTCAGCTGGGATTAAACATGAGGTTGCTGCCTCAGCTTCCTGAGCAGTGCAGACTGTAGACAGGAGCCACCTGCCATGCTGGCATAGTCCATTGATTCTAAAAGGCCACTGTAAATATAACTGGAAAGAAGTCACATCCTACACATGAGCTGTCTCAGAAGGAGCTTGTCACCTTCTGCAGCAAGAGGTGGCCATATAGCTGCTGGATAAACAATAGCACGGAGGATGGGAAGAAACCAGTGCTGACTGTAGCACGTGTGCTGACAAGTTAGGTGCTAAATGGTGGTCCTAGGAAAACCTATGGTTAGAAATTTTATTGGCATAAACAGTTATGCTATTAGAAGTTTTAGAGATTTAATCATACTGTGTAAGACAAGTTTTATCTTTTGTTATCTCTCTGTTTAAAATAACTTAAACCGGCCCTCCAGGTCCTATGCTTCCACGGCCTCTGTGAGCAGAGCCCCACCGAGTGGCACATGAGCACAGCAGTGAGGGCTATGAGGACAACATACACCATACACCAAGTTACCTTCTCGACCCACATGCCGCCTACTTCCTCTCCATCACCATAGGTCAGATACATCTCCTGACACACTTTCTTTAGCTCTTCCCGGAGGGCTGTCATCTCACCCCGGTGATACTGGACTCCAGGAAACACATCCGATAGGAGGCTGAAGAGCAACGGGATGTCCTCGGCTACCAGCTTGGGCACCATGGTCTCACAGACACTCTGGATCAGAATCTGGAGACAGGGCAAGGCTTACACACTTCCTGCCATGGTGCCTATCACAGCAGCATCCTGTGACACATGTGTCGCCCACAGGCCTGGGCCTGGGCCTGTGCCAGGACCTGCAGGAACCTCTTTCCACCCCCCCACCCCCCCCAGTGCAAGTGACTCCTAAGGAGAAGCCAGGCCCTGGCTCCATGTCCCAAGGGGATGCTCAGCAGAACGCCATACGCACCTCCTGCTCGGGCAGGTTCTCAGCAATCTCCCCCTCGTCCACCGCTTCCCCGCGCTCTTCCTTTTCCCTCTTTATCTTCTGGATTCTCTCCCGCTTCACGTTACCTGCGCTCACCAGGACGCTCTTCAGGGCCCTCAGACCGAAGTCGTAATGGCTCTGAGAGGAGAGCTGCTCATCACAGAGCCTATAGCAGAAAAACGTCTGTTTTAAAAGCAGTATTCTTTGGGCACATGAGTGCCAAGTGCCAGGGACCAGGGTGGAAGGGCTGAAAACCTGACAAGCTGGGCCCATCAACTCACTTGAAGAATGGGACGATCTTGTTGGCGAGGACTTCGGCTGTGCGGAAGCCCTGAGAGTACAGCATGACCTGGGCGATCAGCTGCCGGTCGGGCTTGGTCATGGCCAAGCTACGGAATAGCTTCTTGAGGTTGTCAGGGAGGTTGGAACGGCCCGCGTAGCCAGGGTTCATGGTGATGAAGATGGCCATGTCTGGGCTCACCTTGACCTGTTTGTTGAGCAGCTCACAGGTAATTGGGGAGGAGGCTGGAATCAGATGAGGACATTCACACTTACATTGTGGAAAAGACTGCTTACAAATGTGGCCCCCATGGGTTCTATCCCAACCCCCAAGGCAACCCTGGTCTGCCACGAAAGTCAAAGCTAAGGACTCATGGTAGCTGGAATGTAGGGGTGGAGGGGCTGCCCCATTAATAGCACATATGAGCCAAGCCAGCCACAGCACAGGAGCCCTGTCAGTGCTGAGCAATGCAGCCAAAGCGGGCAAAAATGGGAAGAATCATGTTTCAAGAAGATGAACAGCGGAAATGCAAAATAAACAAATGGATAATTGTTTGCCAGTCAGCGTATACTTATTCCCAATTTGGTGTGTAAATATATTTAGCATGTCTACTATGCTAAAAGAAAAAAGAAAAAAATACCTTTATTTTCTTTTAAATAAAGCACTGTATCACCAAATTGAAAAAAAAAAAAAAATCAACTTTGTGATGCACCATGCCTGCTTGGGGCACAGGACACCTCTCTAAGGCCATGCACACTGAAAGGGCCTTCTCTAGCCCGTCTGCCCCTGGGTACAGCACACACGTACTCACTCCACCAGAGAAAGGGACACACCAAGTGCAGGAGGTACCTTCTATCTATTTAGGAGGCTTGGGGAGTTTGCTATAAGGCGAGTCACTGTGAAGGACTGAGAGTAAACACTAAGAGTCCACTGGACTGTTCACTTCCCTGCTGTTCACTTACCCTTCTGCTAGCCCAGGTGTGTTGGATTTGGTGCTGAGCGAGGTGGCAGTTTCAATCCTCAAGGCCTCACTCCCTAAATCAGGGGGCCTGAACAGCTAAAAGGTGGTCGTGGACATGGGCTCACTGGGTCATAGGAGGAAGAACCTGTCCCTATAGTGAGTCCTGTGACTGTCGGCACCCTCCCTAGGAGCACTGGTCCAGAGCGAAAGCCTTACTCTTGTCATAGTTGGGGTTGGAGTGTTCACGCAGCGCTTCCTGGATGCACTGCACCTGCTGTGACACAGCCGATAGCATCCGTTCCTCCAGACGGTTGAATTCGTCAAAGCAGCCCCATGCACCCACCTGGCAGAGCCCCACAAAGATGCGTCCCATGGCCTGAAATGTAAAGTAAGAAACTAAAATTACCTGCTGGGGGCTGACTTGAGTCCCCCCAAGTCATGTTGATATCCTAAGCAGCAAGGTGAACATATGTGGAGCTGACCTTTTAGGAATTAAGTTAAATGTGGCCATTTGGGTGGGGCCCCTCCTCAGGTAGCATAAGTGGGCTCTCACTTTTTTTTTTTTTTTTTTAAAGTATTTAGTTATTATGGGGTCTCACTATGCAGCTCAGACATGCAGTGATCCTCCTGTGTTCAGCCGCCCCAGTGCTGACAGTACAGGTCTGTGCTACTACGCCCAGACTCTGACCAGCTCAGCCTGCTCTTGGGGTGGGGCTGGCATGGCATGTGGTACCAGGGATCAAGGAGTAGTCCCTGTACTTGCCTAAGCAAGTCTTCTGAGCTATCTTGCAGGCTCTAGTTTTTGGCTTTTGATGATGGCACTGGGGATTGAACCCAAGACTTTCCATTTCCTAGAGACAAGCACTGTGCCATGGAGCTACACATACCCCTAAGACAGTGCTCTTCTAACAGGAGGAAGATGCCAGAGCCCAGCCCCTGGGCAGAAGCAGGGCCATGGGTGGCAGACAGAAGGTGGCTGGCTGCAGTAGCTACCATAATGCTGCCAGTGGACCAGGTTCCAGGACCGTGATGAAAGATGCTATTTGTGGGGCCTGGCGGGATGGCTCAGTGGTCTAAAGCGCCTGCTTGGGAAAGCTTGGGTGGCTTCAGGGACCTTGGTTTGATCCCCGGCACCACATGCTGCGCCGGCCCTGCCCTCGGGGTGGGCTGAGCCGGCCATAAAAATGAACGAATAAACAAAGGTTCTGAAGCAAGAAAAAAATAAATAAATTAAAAAAAAAAAAGAAAAAAAAAAAGATGCTACTTGTGTCTGAGCCGGTAGTAAAGTTCTATTGTGTACAGGTATAAACTCTGCATGACAAGTGTGATGATTATATCTACCTAAAATGTACCCTAAAGTATCTGCCACCTCAAGGAAGACAGGAAGAGTAATCCAACCCTTACAGGAAAAGTCCCTGTTCTGTATTCATCCTGATTTGCTTCCCCATTTGGTCCTGGATTTAATTAGCTTTACCTGAGCAATTATACTTGTAATCTTACCGGCTGACCATAGTTTTGCCCCATCTCATGCCCACCTAGCAAATTCTCACCTTAGACCTGCCTCATCTCATGGTCTTGCTCTATATAAATCCCTAGGAAACGAAGATTCTCAGGCAACCCACTAGGGTCCCTTCTGTTTCTCTCTTGGACAAGAGCTTTCTTTCCTCCAATAAATATATTTTGCTTTTAAAAATAAGTAGGAAAAAAAAAAGTAAAATAAAATAAAAATACAACGTACCATATAGTGCCTTTCCTGGCACTGTAAGCACAAAGTCCTGAGTTCAATTCATGATACTAAAAAAAAAACCTCCAAACAAATTATCAAGGGGCCTGGCAGGATGGCTCAGTGGTCTAAAGTGCCTGCTTAGGAAAGCTTAGGCGCTTGCAGGGACCGTGGTTCAATCCCCAGCACCACAGGCTGCGCCAGCCCTGCCCTCAGGGCAGGCTGAGCGGCCATAAAAAGAAATAAACAAACAAAAGTTCTGAAACAAGAAAACAAACAAACTATCAATAAAATCTGATTGAAGAAGAAAATGAACTGGTGGGGCATGGTGGTACACACCTGTAATCCCAGCACTTAGGAGGCTGAGACTGAAGAATCTCTGAGTTCAAGACCAGCCTGGGCTACAAAGTAAACTCAAGGCCAGGCTGAAGTGCATAGCAAAACTCTGCCTCAAAATGCAAAACAAGAGTTGGGGAGATAACTCAGTGGCATAAGTGCCTGCCTGGCAAGTGCAAGGTTCCAAGTTCAATCCCTGGTACTGAAACAACAACAACAAAACACAAAACAAAATAAAAACCTCCCCTTAATATTTTTACTAAGCAGTTCTTCCAAAAACTAAACATTATAACACATACTGAATTTTTCAAATAATTCAAAAAATATCAAACCTTACAAAGTCTCAGAAACAAGATAAACTGTGCTAACACTTAGGCTGAGGCCTTTGCAGGTGTGCTTCATGTCCCCAGCTGGCCCCCTTAGGTCATTAATTTTATTTACTTATTTTTTTAATCTTTTATTTATTTGGTACAGTGTCTCACTATGCACCTTGGACTCCTAGTGATCCTCCTTATTCAGCCTCCCCAGCACTGGGATTACAGGCATGTGCTAGCACGCCCAGTCTCAGTGGCCAGCATGGTACGCCTGGAGCTCAGGGGCCACCGTGCAGTACCAATTATTGAACTCAGGTCCTTGCGCTTTCGAGGCAGGCACTTAAGACTGCCGAGCTATCTCCCCACCCCCAGGGAGATGAATTCAGGGCCTCACACTTGCCAGGCAGGTGCTGTGTCTCTGAGCTATGTCTCCAGTCCAGATCATTAGATTTTAGAGGGCTACCAAAAAGCATCTCATGGCCCGGCAGGATGGCTCAGTGGTCTAAAGCGCCTGCTTAGGAAAGCTTAGGCGGCTTCAGGGACTGAGATTCGATCCCCAGCACCACATGCTGCACCAGCCCTGCCCTGCCCTCGGGGCAGGCTGAGCCAGCCATAAAAAACAAACAAACAAACAAAAGTTCTAAAACAAGAAAATAAAATAAAAGAAATTCTAAAAAAAAAAAAAAAAAGCATCTCATCTGAGACTGGCCAAATAGCTCAGTGGATTGAAGCACTTGCAAGTAGATACAGGGGCTGCAAGGAGGCTCAAGAGCTAGGGGTTCAATCCTTAGCCCTGCCATGCAGGCCCTGTGCCTCTAATCTCAGCTCTTGGGAGGCTATAAACAGGCGGATTGCTACAAGTCTGATTTAGTAGTGAGACCCTGAACACCTTGTAGATTTTCACTTAAAATATAAAAGGATAGAAAGCATCTCACCTGGAAATCAAAGGTTTCATCACAGTTGAAAACTAAAACAAAGCGTCCAAGCTGATGGCCCAGGGCTTTGACAGACTCTGTTTTCCCAGTTCCAGCAGGGCCTGTTATTCGAAAAAAGAGCTACTGAGTACTTCAGTCTGTTGGCTAACTGAAAATACATCTTTATGAGAACGACAAAAGCAACTCATTGTAAGAGTCAAAGCAGATGTAACAAATACAAAGAAATGTGAGACAGTAGAATGTATTAGGCATATAATTAGGAGATCCACTGAAATCATTAGCTTAGTCTCTAAAACTGTATTACATGATTCTATCTGTATAGGTGCATGAAGAAACTTACCAAAGGGGGAACCCCCAAGCCTGGCCTCTAGGGCCTGCGTCATTGTCAGGTAGCAGCGGTCTGTGAGGGGGGTCTGCACCAGCTTGTCCTGAACACCCAGGTACTCAAAGCCATAGTTAAATTTGGCATTTGCCATCTGAATGGACAACTGCTGTAACACATCAGTTTGCTTGGGGTCGAAATAAAATCTCATCTGGCTCAGCCACTCAAAAGACTTGGCATTGTCAATCTTGCTCTTGATCAAGGACCTTGTAACGTCCCTCTGGTGAACCAATTCTGTAATCTAAAGAAATACAGGTTAATCACAAGTTAATATAAGACAGCGCCTATGCTGGATTTGTAGGCTGTTAGTAAGAATCTAGGTCTACTTCTAGAGGCTGCCAATAAATATTCCAAAATACAAGTTCATTTGCAGAGCCAACAGGACTGTGTTACATAAAATCAAGAATGATAATGAAAGCTAAGAAAGCATAATGATTACACTTAACATAAAAGTGCGGCAAGGAGTGGTTCTCTGGAGCTGCATCTAATCTGCCTCCTAGTTGCTTGGCACTGCTGAGGCCACATATCTTAGGAGGTGACAGATGAAAAGGTGCAAGCATGGGGGTCACTTTTCTCTTACTGTGCAGGCTTGGATGCCACATCTGTCTGTCAACTGGCCAGGGAGCCAGCCCCCCCTCTTCCACCAGGCCTTATCCTCTCAGAGTACTAATGAAAATGAGTCAAGCACCACTGCCCTGTGACTCACCAAGTGCTCCAGCTTCCGCCTCCGGAGTGGGGGCTGCTCCATGAGGACAGAGTCGGCCAGCACATTGAGGGTGACCTCCACGTTGCTCAGCACTGAGTGCAGGGGTGCTGCATCACCCCCTCCCCCAATGCTGCTCAGTGCACTCTCTACATTCTCAGACCAGGCTATCTGGGCTGACAGGACCACAAGCTGGGCCTGTAAGAAAAAAACATAAGTGCCAGTGAGCCCTCTGGTTTGCAGGTAGAGGCTTGCTGTGCTGCTCTGGCCTCTAGTAACCATCCCACTTCAACCTCCGAAGCCGCTGGGACCGCCTCCATAGGATTGTTTTGTTATTTTTTCGAGACAGGGTCTCACAGCAGTACAGGCTGACCTTGAGCTCACTATGTAGCCCAGGCTGGCACCAACTGATCATTGCCCTGCCTCCACTTCCTAAGTGCTGGGCTCAGGCATGTGCCACCACACTCGGCCCCACAAGGTTTAAGTCAGTTGGCCCTGCATCTTAGGCTATCTGTCCTACTGTGATTACCTGGTATTTGTCAATCCACGTGATGTAGGTATTTGGATCAATTGAAGTTGCTTTACCGAAGATCTCCACTTCTGTCACAGACTCTGCGAGAAGTTTGGCCAGGGTAACCCTCATTTCCTTTTCCACCAGTGTGAGCCACTCGTTGATCTTGGGGTGTTCGGTAATGGACACAGGAGTCTTAAACATCACCTGAGGACATCAAATTGTGAGAATCAAGATGGGTGAAGACACAGGCGTGGCTTCCAGGCCCCACACCCAAATGAAAAGTACCTCCTCGCCCTCCCGGGAGGAAATGCCCAAGACCACTGAGTTGTCTTCATTCAGGATGATACTGGAGACGCCAGCAAACATCTTCTTGAAGTGTTTCTGTAATTTCGCTACGTTCTTGCTATTGCCAATGATTTCAAGCAAATCCTCATCCCCCACAAAATAGAACCTAAAATTAAGATAGCATTTCAGTTGCTACTATTTTATATACAGAAGTAAGGGAACCAAGGGAAAATACAAATTGCAGGAAAGGAAAGATGATGTGGCTGTTGTTAGAAAACCTCTAAGCTTGAATATAGAGGTGTGGGCTGCCCTGAAGGAGGAGGCCAGGCTCAGCAAAGCTCAACCAAGCCAGGTGTAATGAGACACCCAGACGTAGAAGGCAAGCTTCATTCATTATGTGACTGACAGGTGGGCAGAATCCCTGACTGATCAGCCCCAGGTTGAGAAAGAGTTACTGGAGGTCTCAGCTGGAATTCAAATCTCTCTTTGGACAAGTCAAAGCCAGCATCTCACCTGGGGAAGGATGAGCGCTCTCTTTCCAAGTACTCGCCCAGTGCTTTCTGGATCTTTCCCAGCAAGTCTGCCAACCTTTCCAGAGACCTCTGCACACCCTGGATGTTCAGGACGTCCATAACAAGTGGAGACTTTGACACTTTTTTCATCAGAGCCAGGAATTCTGTGCTGATACTGTAAATCAAATGGGGTGTGGTCAGTCTTTGCAGCAGATGATTCCCTGCCCTGGGCCACAGTTTCCAATGCAACAAGCCGCACCTCTGGAACCGCTGTGTTTCCACAGGTAGGAGGTGCTTGATGTCTGCACTGCCAGTGAAGATGCCTTCCAGGTAGACCCACCGCCTTTGCACATCGATCCACACATCGAAGAGAGCCATGATCCGGTTCAGTTTGTCTTCCCAGCTCAGGGCATCTTCCTCAAAAACCTGGTGGGAAGGTGGGAGGGCAGAGCTCAATCATGGGAATACGTGGGTTAGAACCCCACTGAGTCACCTGCCTCTCATTCTAAGAAGCTGGCCCCTTGTTATTATGAATCCAAATGTGCAACGATTTGAGTGTGGACAGCATCCTGCCCGGCATGCAACTGTCCTGGCACAGTACCTTGTAATATGGAGAGAGTTTCATGGCTGAGACGCTGTTGATATGTTCCTTGACCTTGTTGAAGAGGTCATCCCAGCCTCGGATCAGGCGGCACTTGTTCTGATAATTGACTAGGTCGAGCTCATAAGTATTCCACACTTCTCTGATCTGATTCAAAGTGAGTAGGGGCAGGCAATTAGTATGTGGGCTCCCAGCAGCCACGCAGGGACAGGAAGCACTACAGGGGACAAGTGACAAAGCTACACAGCAGCTGGAAACAGGGGCTATCCATTCCTGCTGCTTACCTGCTTTAGGAATTCTTCCAGTGCCATCTCCCCCTGCGCCACCAGCAGCACGTCCTTGACAATAGCTTCATTTTTCTGTAGGTCAACATCCCAGATTTGGCCAAGGGTCAGCTCAGAAACAACCCAATTGACATGAAGCCTCTTCATCAGTTGTTTCCAGTGACGGTCTTTAAGAGCTTCTGATTTCAACTCGATCACCAGCATGTTGATCTGTGCAGAGAGCAGGGGATGTTGTCTGTGCAGGTCAGTGTGCAGGGGACCGTTGCCCTGTGCAGGGTCACCTACCTTCATGTACCCTTTCAGCAGCCTCTGCACAAACTCATAGGATGCGTACTGCCGCAGGCGTGCAGGGAAGCTTTTCAGCTGGTTCAGGAGACCATCTAAATTTTGCCGAAGCTATCAAGAGAAACAGGATATTTCATGAACCAACATTTCTTTAAAGGGTGAAAATTTTTTTTTTTTTTGTCTTTTTTTTGAGACAGGTTCTCCTATGCAGTTCAGGCTGGCCTTGAGCTCATCTCTGTAGCTGAGCCTGATCTCAAACTCACACTGATCCTCCTGCCTCAGCCTCCCAAGCACTGGGATTACAGGCGTGTGCCACCACACCTGGCAAGGGTGAAATATTTTTACAAATTAATTATTATTATTATTTTTTTTGTTGTTGTTTGTTTTGTTTTGTTTTTTTGTCTTTTTGAGACAGGGTCTCATTATGCAGTTCAGACTGGCTTTGAGCTCACTTTTGTAGCCCAGGCTGGTCTTGAACTCACACCGATCCTCCTGCCTCAGCCTCCCGAGTGCTGGGATTACAGGCGTGAGCTACCACACCTGGCTTTTTTTATTTTTTATTTTTTTCTTGCTTCAGAACCTTTATTTGTTTATTCACTCATTTTTATCTCAGCCTCCCGAGTGCTGGGATTACAGGCGTGAGCCACCACACCTGGCTTTTTTTATTTTTTTTTTGCTTCAGAACCTTTATTTGTTTATTCACTCATTTTTATGGCCAGCTCAGCCCGCCTTGAGGGCAGGGCTGGCGCAACATGTGGTGCCAGGGATCGAACTGCGGTCCCCGAAGCCGCCCAAGCTTTCCCAAGCAGGCGCTTTAGACCACTGAGCCATCCCGCTGGGCCCTTTTACAAATTAATTAAAACTAAGCTTTGTGATGATAAAAAACAAAAAAAACAAAAACCCTACAAGGGCTGGGTGTGGTGGTGCACTTGGGAGGCTGAGGCAGGAGGATCAGTGTGAGTTCAAGACTAGCCTGAACTGCATAGCGAGACCCTGTCTCAAAAAGACAAACAAAACAAACAAAAAACAAACAAACAAACAAAAAACCCTACATCAGAACATGTAATAGTCAGGATTTCAGAAATTTAATAGAAGAACAAAATATTAAAAGCTGTTAGAGCCGGGCGTGGTGGCGCACGCTTGTAATCCCAGCACTCGGGAGGCTGAGGCAGGAGGATTGGTGCGAGTTCGAGACCAGCTTGGGCTACAAAAGTGAGCTCAGGACCAGCCTCAACTGCATAGCGAGACCCTGTCTCAAAAAGACAAAAAAAAAAAAAAAAAAAAAAGCTGTTAGAGAAACTAAATACCTATAAAAGAAAAACCATCAGAATCACAGCGGACTTCTCAACACAAGCCCTAAGTCACGGGGAACATAGAGTACACCATTTGAAGCCTAAAAAGAAAACAACTTGTCTGGGTGTGGTGGTACACGCTTGTAATCCCAGCACTTGGGAGGCTGAGGCAGGAGGATCATTGCAAGTTTGAGGCTAGCCTGGGCTACAAAGTGAGTTAAAAGCCAGCCTGAAATGCATAGTGAGTCTTTGTCTCACAAAGACAAAAATAGAAAGAAAAAAAGAAAGGAAGAAAGAAAGAGGAAAGAAGAAAGGGAAACCTTCAAACTAGACTGACGTACTCTGCAAAACCATCTTTCAAAATTGATGGAAAAATAAGGATACTTCCATGATAAAAACAAACAAACAAAAAACAAAAACAAACCAAAACACATAAAGAACTCATCATTACCAAGCCAGATGTTCTGAAGGATAGTCTAGAAAGAGGTAACAAAGACCATAACTCCATCAACACAACAGAATCAATCGACCAGGCAAGGCAAGTAACTAAACAAAGGGAGAAAAAAAGGGAACCAGCTGTCGGAAAATGAACACAGCAAAGACAAGTGAATAAACACCAGTAATTCAACAATGTAATGGTCAGTGTAAATGGTCTTAATTCTCCCTCTCTCTCTCAAAAACAAAACAAATAAACAAATACCCTCAGCAGAATACATCAAGAAACAGAATCCAACGATATGTTGCATACAAGAAACACATTTAGGGTCAGGGAGATAGTTCAGTAGAATAAGCACTGGCCTGGCAAGTGCAAGGTCCTGAGTTCAATTCCCCAAACTACTCCCCCAAAATTTAACTAAAAAAAATCCACACACTAAAAGTTAAAGAGGGCTGTGGAAATAGTGCAGCAGCATAAGTGCCTGCCTTGCAAGCACAAGGTCCTGAGCTTGATCCCTGAAACTCAAAAAAAAAAAAAAAAAAAAAAAAAAAGTCAAGAGATGAAAGGGGGCCAGGAAGATAGCTCAGTGGAATAAATGCTTGCCTGGCAAGTGCAAGGTCCTGACTTTTTTTTTTTTTTTCAAGGTCCTGATTTTAATTGCTGGTATACTTAAAAAAAAAAGGCAAAAGATGAAAAACAATATTCCCTGGGACAGGAACTTTGAAAAAAGCAGAGGTAGTTATTCAATTTGCAAAGTAGATTTCAAGCCAAGGCTGATCAAAAGACAGAGCTGGGTGTGGTGGTTCATTCTTGCAATGCCAGCACTGGGGAGGCAAAGGAGAAGAATTGTTGAGTTTGAGACCAGCCTGGGCTACAAAGTCAGCTCAGGGCCAGTCTAAACTGCATCACCAGATCCTGTCTTAAAAAGTAAAAAAAGAGGCCAGAGAGATAGCTCAGTGGAATAAGTGCTTGTCTGGCAAGCACAGGGTCCTGAGTTCAACCCCTGGTACTGCAAAAAGAGAGAGAAAGAGAGCGAGAGAGCAAGAGAGAGACAGAGACAGAGAGACAGAGAGACAGAGAGAGACAGAGACAGACAGACAAGTTCACTACATCTTTGTAAATTGAACAATCCAGGAAGAAGAGATAACCATCATAAATACATATGTACCAAACATCAGTACACCCAATAATATAACAAATATTAATGCACATGAAAAATTAAGTAAGCACTAATACAACTGTAACAGGGTACCTCAATATCTCACACACAGATCAACTAGAACCCCTCCCCAAAACAAAGTCAGGACTAAAGTTTTTAAAAAAATGGACTTAGTAGGTGTCTAGAGTGTCCCAGCCCACCCCATACCAGAATATATTCTTCCCAGCTGCTAACAAAATGCTCTCAAAAAGAGCCAATAGAGGCTGGGGAGATAGCTCCCTGGCACAAGTACTGTTTGGCAAGTACAAGGTCTTGAGTTTGAACCCCAGTCCCACAAAAAAAAAAAAAAGAAAAAATAAAGAGCAAATACAGGGGACTGCGAGATGGCTTAGTGGTCTAAAGCCCCTGCTTAGGCAAGCTGATGTAACTTCAGGGACTGAAGATCTATCCCCAGTGCCACATGCTGTGCCAGTCCTACCCCCCAGGGCAGGCTAAACTGGCCATAAATAAAGTGAAAAAAAAAGCAAATACCAGCTCAGGTAACTGAAATTTTTCTGCATATCTCTAGACCACAGTGCAACAGAATTGGAAATTAATGGCAAAAAAAAAAAAAAAAGCCACAATCTACATAAACACATGGAAATTAAATAGCACCCTTCTAAACAACTAAATGGGCCACTGATGAAATTAAAGAACTGTTGAGAGCTGCAGGAAGCTAGGACTTTGATCAACTGCGTGTAAGTGGGACTGGGCCTCCCCTGCCTGGAGCAGAAAGCTACCCCAGTGCTGAGAGAAACATCCCGTTGAGGAAAACAACCTGTCTGGCTCAGGCCAGCTATTGGTTGCTGGGTAGCCTTGTGTCATGGGATGTGAACTTTGTAGAATATAAAGGATCGTTTCTGTGTGCATTGAGTTAGATGACCACCTACTTAGCCCAACTGTTCGTCTTGTCTTTCTCATTCCTACCACCATGTTTCCCCAGGGTTGAACCGTTCACAGTAAGATCAACAGATCCCTACATTTGGCGCCCAAACAGGGACCTGGTATGAGGTAAATGTGGGTGGAGGAACCACTTCCAAAAAGCACGCACAAGGTGGGGAAATCGAGTGGGTAGAGCCAGTAGCAGTCCACACCGGTGTGCATTGGCACTGGCCTACTAGGCGTGAAACTTGGGAAAGGGGCTCACTAGGGCCAGGAATGGGCTTACCAGGGCCAGGAGGGCCTCACGAGGGCCAGGAGGGGCTCACTAGGGCCAGGAGCGAGCTCACTAGGGCCAGTGAGGTAACGAAGAGAGAAATAAGATTTAGAGAAGCCTATCAGAGATTTGATTGCATTAACAATGGGAAAAATAGTTTCAAGAACTGTAGATATTGGGGCCCGGTGGGATGGCTCAGTGGTCTAAAGCGCCTGCTTGGGAAAGCTTGGGCGGCTGTCGGACCGCAGTTCAATCCCCGGCACCACATGCTGCGCCAGCCCTGCCCTCAGGGCAGGCTGAGTCACCCATACAAACAAATAAATAAACAAAAGTTCTCAAACAAGAAAAATAAAGAACTGTAGATACTGACATATATATAGATGTATATAGAAATATTTGTTGTTTTGGGGGGCTTTCTATTTGTGCTACTTTCTAAGATTATCATAAAGGACTTAGTAGTGTGGAGAACTGTTTTAAAATTAAGTTCCAAACGGGACAAGGTGGGTAGAGTAAATGTACAGCAGGTAGAACTTAAGCCCTCTAGCTTTGCTCAATTAGAGGACAAAAAAAAATGTTCTTTTAAATCATGAACTGTTGATTCCAAGCAGCACAGTGCTGCCAGCGGCAGGGGCACAAACTGGGCTTCGGGAGGCTTTTGTGCTCTGGTCTTAGGCAAACCCAGCTGGGATTCCCCAGTCGCCTGCTGATATGTTTGCCTCATCCAGCCACAGAGGTTGATGCGTATCACCAACTACAGTGCTGTGTGCCTGGTGCTATGCTGGGGAGTCATGAGCATGGTAGCCTGTGGCCTTGGCTATTCACATTGCTGGCATCACAAATTTGTTAGGCTAAGGATAATGTTTATGGTTAATACCTGGAAAAAACTAAAACACTCAATGGCTTTTATAGAGCAACAAGCGGCAATCCTGACCAAGGCAGCTCAGGAAAATTTCACTGAGTCACAGATTAAAACTAAACTGTTGGTCTTCATAAATCCCTATCCTTTATTTTTTTTTTTAAAGAATTCTTAAAAATTTTATTTATTTATTTATTTTTCTTGTTTCAGAACCTTTGTTTCTTTATTCACTCATTTTTATGGCTGGCTCAGCATGCCCCGAGGGCAGGGCTGGTGCAGCATGTGGTGCCGGAGATCAAACCGCAGTCCACGGTCCCTGAAGCTGCCCAAGCTTTCCCAAGCAGGCACTTTAGACCACTAAGCCATCCTGCCAGGCCCCAATCCCTATCCCTTAAAATCTTAAGATAATTAACACAAACTGTTGCTACTTATGGCTCTACTGCTCCCTTCACCTTGAGTTTAGTAGAAATACTATGAGTTTAGTAGAAATTAGTTAAATAAAAATACGTTATATAAATAGAAATAAGTTAAAAAAAAAACCAAAAAACCAAAACAGGTTTAAATCCAGGAGACTATTGTGGAAAGAACATGCAGATAGCAGGAAACAGGCAGGAAATGTTTTACAATTTAACAATTACAAAGGATTTGCTAATTAGAAAGGATACCTTTGCTGGCACAATCAACTGACCCTTACATTGCAACTATGTAGCAAACTAAGAGCTCTACCTTTAGGGCCTGGAGGAGACTCAATAATGAACCTTTCTAATATATTTTTATTTTTATTTTTATTTTTTATTTTTTATTTTTTTTTTGTCTTTTCGAGACAGGGTCTCGCTATGCAGTTGAGGCTGGTCCTGCGCTCACTTTTGTAGCCCAGGCTGGTCTCGAACTCGCACCAATCCTCCTGCCTCAGCCTCCCAAGTGCTGGGATTACAGGCGTGAGCCACCACGCTCGGCTTAATTTTTTCTTTTTTAAAGAATTTCTTATTTTATTTATTATTTTTATTCTTGTTTCAGAACCTTTGTTTGCTTCACTCATTTTTATGGCCAACTCAGCCCGCCCCGAGGGCAGGGCTGGCACAGCATGTGGCGTCGGGGATGGAACCACAGTCCCTGAAGCCGCCCAAGTTTCCCCAAGCAGGCGCTTTAGACCACTGAGCCATCCCACCAGGCCCAACCTTTCTAATACTATACAGTAGGTTTGTTGCAAGCTACTGAAGATTGTCAGTGACAGGCAAGCTAACAAAATAATATTAGAGAGATTTCCATACTGGACAATGGAAGGGACACAGTCCACTGCTAATCTGGGGGAGAGGGTATGCTCTCCCAGAGAATTCTCTTTGCAGAGAATGCTGAACAACCTATTTGGTTGGGTACAAGAACTTGCTGTCATGCTACATCATGATGCTAGGTCTGAGAAAAAAGTTAACAAGGAGGCCAGATCTAACCTGGGGCCTATAGAAAGAACTGGCAAAATAGAAGACACAGGAGGTCTAAATAGATATGTTGTTTAGAGATGAGAGATTTTATTTTTTCAAACTTTTTTTTTTTTTTTTGTCTTTTTGAGACAGGGTCTTGTTATGCAGTTCAGGCTGGCCTTGAGCTCACTTTTGTAGCTCAGGCTGGTCTCAAACTCACACCGATCCTCCTGCCTCAGCCTCCCGAGTACTGGGATTACGGGCGTGTGTCACCACTCCCGGCTTTCAAACATTTTTTTTTTTTTAAAGAATTTTTAAATTTTATTTATTTATTTATTTTCTTGTTTCAGAACCTTTGTTTATTCACTCATTTTTATGGCCGACTCAGCCCACCCCGACGGCAGGGCTGGTGCAGCATGTAGTACCAGGGATCGAACTGCAGTCCCTAAAGCTGCCCAAGCTTTCCCAAGCAGGCGCTTTAGACCACTGAGCCATCCCGCCGGGCCCCTCAAACATTTTTTGATAAGAGGTCTCTGCTTATTGATAACAAAATCTGACTAGTCTAGTTACCATTATATTAAAAAATTGCAATTGAGTTACTGTAAGTTAATTGGGCCAGAAATATAGTCGAGCACACTAATAATTTTGTAAACATGGCCATTTGTGTGTACTGTGTTGTTCTCTGTGTGTCTTTTTGTGAACAGCTGTTCCCCCTTTTGTTGTTTTACCTTTTTTTTTGGTTAATACAACATGGGATATAGAGGCTTAGAAATACTCTTTTTAAGTTACCAGCTAGTTTAAGTCATATCAAAAATTGGTTTATACAGTTTATCAAAAGGTTTAAATTAATTCAGTTTTTAAAAAAAATAAAAATAAAAGGCTTAAAAATTATTGAGAGTCCTATTGATGAATGAGAGGTGGCCAACCTTTTTGTTCACTAATGAGGAGCTCCCAATAACCTCCATAGTCTCTTAAGAGACAACAAATCCACCAATGGTTTAAAGATAAAAGTCTTTACAAAAATATACTATTGGGTTTTCTCTTAAAAAATGGTTTTGGTATTCAACTAAATTAAGAAACAAAGGTTTATACATGTATATGGTTTAACTCATTATTGTTAATCTCACGGTGTCTGTATCTATGATTCCAAGTGTACAGTTCTTCTACAACGTTAAACAAAGACTGCTTATTGTAATAAGACTTTCAAATTCAAATTCAAAGAAAAAAGTGGGGGAAAGGAAGAAAAAGTGATATATGTCTCATTTAAGGATAATCAGGTGAAAAACTCAATAGGGGCTGGGGAGATAGCTCCATGGTACAAGTGCCTGCCTGGCAAGTGCAAGGTTTTGAGTTTGAACCCCGGTCCTGCGCAAAAACAAACAAACAAACAAAAAACAAAAAAAACCACCTCGTATATATTAGATAAAAAGACTGGTTAAAAGGATTATGTTATGTTAAAATGGAAATGTATGCACGTCACAAAATGTCATAAGAATGGCCGACTATAATGTTATATATGATTTGATTTCAAGAATTTTGTGTAAAATTGTGTAATTATTGTCTGTTAGGTGTTTAATATTCAGATAGATAATAATGTTAAGTTACTGCCTCTGTTACAGCGTAATGTCATTAAGCTTTTCTTCTGGAATGTTTAACAACTAAGGTTTGTAGACCAGGAATTAGAGAAATAAAAGGATAGCCAGTATTTTGGCCCTAGCCCCTCAAGGTCAGTAAAGATTCAGGACATAAGAGAACCTCTGCTGTGAAAAGATCATGGAGCCACAGAGGAAAGTGACTGATGACATATAGTGTGCCTAAGAAGACTCACCTTGAGAGAAATAATCTCTCAGGCTCTCAGAGACAGCCAATTGGTCATGGAATGGCTGTGACTCATCCAGATGGTTGACAGTGACAGAAGAGCTACAAGGTGCTATAATTGGGCTGACTTTGTCAGATAACAAAATTATACTTGTATTTATATATGTCTTGTTTTAACTTGGTCTTAACCATCCAGCAGAAAAGTATACATGAGGTGTAAAAGCAATGTCATACTGATATGCTAAGCTCTAAAAGGCTCAAGTGAACTACAATTGACAATTACTAGCTATGCTAAAAACATACTACTATTGTAGACTGTTGGACTATATAGGGTTGGTTACAATGAATTCAAGTACCTACATCATGGGGTTGACATCAAATATAAAAAGATCCTTTAAAGACTTCTCCAAATATAGCTTCTCTGGGGCCTGGCAGGATGGCTCAGTGGTCTAAAGCGCCTGCTTAGGAAAGCTTGGGTGGCTGCAGGGACTGCAGTTCCAGTTTGATCCCCAGCACCACATGCTGCCCCAGCCCTGCCCTCAGGGCAGGCTGAGCCAGCCATAGAAACAAACAAACGTTCTGAAACAAGAAAAAAAATAACAAATAAAACAACAACAACAACAAAAAACAAATATAGCTTCTCCAACTGCAATGAAACATCCATCTTTGACAAAATAATATAAAAAAGGGGGATATGTTGAGAGCAGCAGGAAGCCAGGACTTTGATCAACTGTGTTTAGGTGGGACTAGGCCTCCCTGCCTGGAGCAGAAAGCTACCCCAGTGCTGAGAAAAACATCCAGTTGAGGAAAACATCCTATCTGGTTCAAGCCGGCTATTGGTTGCTGGGTAGCCTTGTGTCATGGGATGCAAACTTTGTAGAATATAAATAAAGGATAGTTTCTGTGTGAGTTGAGTTAGTCTTGTCCATCAGGCAGACTGATGACCACCTAGGGCCCAACTTTTCATCTTGTCTTTCTCATTCCTACCACTGTGTCTCCCTGGGCTTTAACCGTTCGCAGTAAGATCAACAAATCCCTACATTTACGGATCCCTATAAAGAACAAATTAGGCCTAGCCGGGCGTGGTGGCTCACACCTGTAATCCCAGCACTCGGGAGGCGGGAGGCTGAGGCAGGAGGATCCGTGCGAGTTTGAGACCAGCCTGGGCTACAAAACTGAGCTCAAGGCCAGCCTGAACTGCATAGGGAGACCCTGTCTCAAAAAGGCAAAAAAAAAAAAAAAAAAAAAAAAAAATTAGGCCAGGTGTGACGGTGCACATCTATAATCCTAGCACTCAAGAGACAGAGGCAGGACAATTGTTTTGAGTTTGAGGCCAGCCTGGGCTATATAATAAGTTCAAGTCCAGCTTGAACTGCATGGTGAGACCTTGTCTCAAAACAACAACAATCAGGAAGGCAAGATGGCTTGGCGGTCTTAAGTGCCTGCTTAGGCAAGCTTAGGCAACTGCAGGGACTGTGGTTCTATCCCATCCCCATCACTACACACCGCGCCAGCCCCACCCCCAGGGCAGGCTCAGCCGACCATAATATAAAACAGCAAATGTCCCAAACATACTAGAGAATTTCTACAGTTAAACAATGATTCCAATACAACATGCTGAAACTTATGCAAGAAAAAGAAAGCAGTTCTGTGAGAGAAATTTCTTCCTGTTTTGCAGAACCGGGGATCGAACTCAGAACCTTGCACTTGCTAGGCAGGCACTTGTGCCCCTGAGCTATCTCCCCAGACCATGAGAAAATTTTCTATCAGTGAATTTCTCTCACAGAAAATCAGAGCAAGTCAAGCTCAAAGCATGTGTGAGTGAGGAAATGAGATAAAGATTATAACAGAAATTAATTTAATGGAGACTAAGAAAGCAATACAAGGAATCAAAGAATCCAAACAATTTATTTGAAAGATAAATAACAAACCCTTAACCAACCTTCAAAAAAGGGTGACATTATAATAGATCCTACAGAAATCCAGAAGATCATCAATACTGTAAGAACCTATATTCTAATATGATGGAAATCACAGAAGAAAATACTGATTCCTAGGTAGATATAAATTACCAAAGCTGGGCCAGCCTGAGAGCGTGCTGTGGCAGCCCCGCCCATTGGGCACACTGAGATGGCGACTGACATAGGGCGTGGTGGCATGTGTCTGTAGCTCCAGTGCTTGGGAGGCTGAAAACAAGAGAATCACTACAAGTCTGATCTACATAGTGGGACCTGGTAGACCCTGTCCTAAATACAGGAAAAATTACCAAAGCTGAATTAAAAAGATAAAAAATTTCTAAGTAAATCAGTACCAGTCAATGAAATTAAAGATATAACTAAAAACTAACAACTAAATAAAGCTCTGATCCTAACAGAATCACTGCTGAATTCTATAAGAAATTCAGCCGGGCGTGGTGGCGCACACCTGTAATCCCAGCACTTGGGAGGCTGAGGCAGGAGGATCGGTGTGAGTTCTAGACCAGCCTGGGCCACAAAAGTGAGCTCAAAGCCAGCCTGAACTGCACAGTGAGACCCTGTCTCAAAAAGACACACACACACACACACACAAAAAAAAAAAAAAAAAAAAAAAAAAATTTAGAGAAGACATATTTAGAGAAGCAATTTAGAGAAGACATACTGCTGGCACTTTTCAACCTCATTAATGAAACTAAAAGAGAAGCAAAATTCCCGAGTTCTTTTCTGGAAACAAGCATAACCTGATACCAAAACCAGAAAACAATTCAACCAAAGAGAACTGCAGGCTAATTTCCTTAATAAACCTAGATGAAAAAAAATTATCAATAATATATTGCAAACAGACTACAGCGGATCATCAAGAAGATTACACACCAGGACAAAGTAGGAATCTTCCCAGGGATGCAAAACTGGTTCATCATGGACAAATCTGTAAGTGCAATAAACCACATCAACAGAACCAAAAACAAAAACTGTGTGATTGCCTCTACAGATCCAGATGAAGTGTCTGAAAAAGCCCAACAACACTCATTCAAGACAAAAACTTTACAAAATATTGTAATAAATTGTTTTTATCTTTTTTTTTTTTGGGGGGGGGTGCTTTGTGAGACAAGGTTTTACTCTGCAGTTCAGACTGGCTTTGAACTCACTTTGTAGCCCAGACTGGCCTCAAACTTGAAACAACCCACCTGCCTAAACTTCCTGAGTGCTGGGCTTACAGGTGTACAACCACCATGCCTAGCTGGGATAGCCTTTGTAATGAACCATCAAACATCACACTAAATGGAGAAAACTGAAAGGTTTCACTCTAAAATCAGGAATAAGCCAGGGGATGTAGCTCACTGATACAGCACCTGTCTGGCAAGCATGAGATCCCCAGTTTGATGCTTGGTACCAAAAAAATAAAATAAAACCAGGAGTAAGACAATGATATCCACTATCACCACCACTTATTCAATATAGTTCTGAAAATACTAGGTAGAAAGAAGCAATATACTGAAAATGGCCATATTTCCAGTACAGTAATTATACAGATTTAATGCAATCCTAATCAAAGTATTAGTAACATTATCTCACAAGATAGAGAAAAATAACTGGAATCATAAAGACCTAGAAGAGAAAACACAATTCTGGACAACTAAGGCAAAGCAGAAGATATCAAAATCCTCAACCTGAAATTAAACTACAAAGCTACTGTGACAAAAACAACATGGTACTGGCAAAAAAACAGAACCAAATATCAATGGAACAGATTAAAAGGTGCAGAAAAATTCCTGACATACTTAGCCACCTTATCTTTGACAGATGAGCAAAACACCTTCACTGGAAGAAAGATAGCCTTGTTAATAAAATAAATGGTACCAGAAAAGCTGGCTTTGCTTATGCTGAATATTTTTTAAAAAAATATTTATTTATTTATTTATTTATTCTTGTTTCAGAACATTTCTTTGTTTATTCATTTTTTTTTTTTGGTGGCCGGCTCAGCCTGCCCTGAGGGCGGGGCTGGTGCAGCATGTGGTGCCGGGGATCGAACCGCGGTCCCTGAAGCCGCCCAAGCTTTCCCAAGCAGGGGCTTTAGACCACTGAGCCATCCCGCCGGGCCCCATTATGCTGAATATTAAAAGTAGACCCATATCTTCCAGCGTGCACTACATTAAAAAATGGGAATAGATCAATAAAAAGATTTTATTTACATACTTTGGTTGTTAGAGGGTTTCACCAAGAAGCTCAGACTTGTGGCACTGGCTGCTTTCAGCCTTCCCAGTGCTGGGATTACAGGCATGCACCACCATGCCCCAAATCTGGTCAGCTCAGGGCCCGGCAGGATGGCTCAGTGGTCTAAAGCGCCTGCTTGGGAAAGCTTGGGCGGCTTCAGGGACCACAGTTCGATCGCGGCACCACATGATGTGCCAGCCCCGCCCCCAGGGCGGGGTGAGCTGGCCATAAAAATGAATAAACAAATAGGTTCTGAAACAAGAAAAATAAATAAATAAATAAATATTCTTTAAAAAAAAAAAAAAAAAATCTGGTCAGCTCAGTTGCCCTGAGAGAGGGGCTGGCAAGGCATGTGATACGAGGGATCAAACCACCATCCTTGCACTTTACCTAAGCTTGCCTAGCAAGCACTTTAGTCTGCTGAGCTAGCTTGCTGGCCCAAAGATCTGGCTATTAAGACAGAAGCATTAAATGTGCTGAAAGACAAAATAGGTAGAACTCTTTTTTATTTTTTGGTGGGATTGGGGTTCGAACTCATGACCTTGCACTTGCCAGACAGGCACTTGTGCCCTTGAGCTATCTCTCAAGCCCCAAACTCTTAAAGACATTGGAGTAAGCAAAAACTGTACTACATATGGTGGTGCATACATGTAATCCCTGCACTGGGACACTGACACAAGACGAAGATTACCTTGGGCTCTAAAATGAGTTGAATTAACTAAGCCTAAACTATACACAAGACCCCTTCTCAAAAAAAAAAAAAAAAAAAAAAAAAAAAAAAAAAAAAAAAAAAAAAAAAAAAAAAAAAAAAAAAAAAAAAAAAAAAAAAAAAAAAAAAAAAAAAAACAGACTTTATAAGATCCAAAAATGTACAAAAGATAAAGGAAAGAGAGACTGAGATAGGGAATGGAAAAAAAGGGAAAATAAAATAAAATGCACTACACTACTAATTTCTCTTAGTTCATTGAAAACAAAATTTGTGCTAATATTGTTTGGACAATTAAATGCCCATATCTAGTACTCTTAGTAACTAATTTAAATATGTAATGTATTAACAATTATTTTGTGCTTTTTCCTCCTTAAAAGGCCCAGTACTAGAAATTAAAAAAAAAAAAAAAAAAAGGAAGCAAAATTTAAAAAGGATATGTAGTGGGGCTGGAGAGATAGCTCAGGAGCACAAGTGCTTGCCTGGCAAGTGGAAGGTTCTGAGTTCAATCCCTGGTTCCACAAAAAAATTAAAAAATACAAAGGATATATAGTCATTTGTGGATGATTCTGGAAGGCACTATAATAAGGAGGAAAAAACAAAAAGAGACCAAAAAAGACTTTGTGAACAAAAGACCAACCACATAGGAAATACCACAAAGAACCAACAATTAGGGTCTCATCCTATAAAAAGCTTTTGCACAGCAAGAGAAAAAAAAAATATAATGTAAGAAAAATTTTTGTGAGTTGTTACACAAGTGACTAACACCTAAAATGCATAAAGAGGGGGCTTGCCAGGTAGCTAAGCTGATTAAAGCACATGCTTTGGCCAAGTCATTCAAGTACTAGTGACTTCAAATACTACGCCCCCTCCACATGGAGCATGAGACCTGCCCTTAAAGCACCCTGACCAGTGTCCCCCCTCAAAAAAAAAAAAACTTTCTAAAATGTATAAAGAGCTACAAAATAAAACACAAACAAAAAGTCAGACTCCCTAAATTTGAAGATGCAATCTAAAATGAGTATCTAAAATGAACAGACAAGGGCCGTGGAGATAGCTCAAAGACTTAGGAGGCCTGCCTGGCAAATGCAAAGTCCTAAGTTCGATCCCTGGTAACAATACATACATACATACATACATACATACATACATACACACACACACACACACACACACATACATAAGCAAAATAAAATAAAATAGGGGCACGGGATGTAGTGGCATAAGCACCTGCCTGGCAAGTGCAAGGTCCTGAGTTCAATCCCTGGTACCACAAAAGAAGGAAGGAAGGAAGGAAGGAAGGAAGGAAGGAAGGAAGGAAGGAAGAGAGAGAGAGAAAAGAATGAGAAGAGGAGGAGGAGACACTTCTCAGGTAGAATTGGCAAATAAGTATTTGAAAAAAATGCTTAACATCATTGATTCTTTGAGGGATGCAAATAAAACAACTCTGAGATTTCTCATACCAGAAAGAAATGTCTATCGTCAAGAAATCAACCAATAAACACAGGGGGGCAGTTGCTGGGTGAAAAGATGCCTTCTCCATTGCTGGTGGGAGGGCAGACCGGTGCAACCACTGTGGAAATCAGTGTGGAGATTCCTCAAAACACTAAAAGTAGAGGTTCCATCCCACCCAGCTAGTCCCCTTATTGGTATCTTCCTGAAAAAAGTAAAAGCAGCCATACATGCACATCCGTGTTTACAGTAGCAGTTTGCAATAGCTATATCTTGGAAACGGCCCAAATGTTCAGTTGATGAATGGCTACAGATTTCTTCTCATCCAATGGAGTACTACTACACCAAAAAGATAAGCTTGAGACGCTGCTGGTTAATGGATGCACCATGAGTCCATGCTCTTAAGTGAAGTTAATCAGACACCCATGCAAACACTACATTGTTGCTCTGGCATGAGAAACCACAAGTGTTAAGTAAAGAGCAAATGCATGATAGACACTTGGAAATGGGAAGAAAATGCTCAAATGAGAATGGAAAGTAGGAGGGGAGAGGGGAAGAAAGGACAAGGAAAGTAAAAGAGAATAGAAGGAAAAATGGACACAAAGCGCAAATAAGGCAAGGAAGAAATTCCTTACAATGAATGCTCACTATGTATATCTGAAACATACCAACAAAATGAAGGTTTATTTATTTTTTGCGGGACCAGGGATTGAACTCAGGCTCTTGTGCTTGTAAGGCAAGCACTTAATTTACTGAGCTACTTCCCCGGCCCCATTAAAATTAAGTTTTAAATAATGCAAAAGAATTTTTTTTTGTCTTTTTGAGATTGGGTCTCGCTATGCAGTTCAGGCTGGCCTTGAGCTCACTTTTGTAGCCCAGGCTGGTCTTGAACTCACACCGATCGATCCTCCTGCTTCAGCCTCCCAAGTGCTGGGATTATAGGCATGTGCTACCACGCCTGGCACAAAAGAAATTTTTTAAAAAGTGAACTTGGGGCCTGTCAGGATGGCTCAGTGGTCTAAAGCGCCTGCTTAGGAAAGCTTGGGCAGCTGCAGGGACTGCAGTTCGATCCCTGGCACCACATGCTGCGCCAGCTCTGCCTTCAGGGCAGGCTGAGCCAGCCATAAAAAAAAAATAAAAGTGAACTTGCAGTTAGCTTGGGTAAACGGTTTCAATGAACTCACGCACAGTCCCCACCTGTGCTCAGGGGCTTAGCGTGGCCCATAAGTGTTCACACAGACAGCCCCAAACATCTCCCGGACGAGGAGACTGACCTTGCGAGGCTGCACCGAAACCCATGGCTGCTCCTTCATCTGGTCAATTTGCTCCCAGACCTTTGAGAGCTCTGACCAAACCCCTTTGAGGTCTTGTAACTCCTCCAAGGCCACCTGCAAGTGAGCGCACAGAGCAGTTACACTTAGTGGGCCTTGGGCCAGCCTGGCCAGCAGCAGGTGGCAGCGCAGACACTGGCACTCCCGCAGCCCCTACCTGCACGCGCTCCTCACTGCCGCTGAGCAGCCCTGTGTCTGTGAGCTCCAGTGCCTCCTTGGCCTTGGCACACTTCTCCCTGTCATCCTTCAGCCGGCCAAACTTGCCCTCGTAGATGGTGAGAGCCTGCAGTGCCTCCTCGGGCCGCAGGTTGCCCTGCAAATAGGCACAACGCAGAATTAAGGGGACCAGGGGTCCCTGAACAGCCCGTATACGCATGTGCTCCCTACCATGACAAGCTTCATGCAGCACTGCACACAGCAAAGCATGCCCAGTTTGGCCCTTGTCTCCCCACTGCCTTGAGAGGAAGGATACAGGGGACCTGCACGACCTGCATGTGGTTTAGCTCAGGTAGGGCACAGCCTACCCACACTGCCACTCCACTGAGCCACAGTCATGGGCTCCACTGCATCATGACTCTGCACTTGTATTCTCACTACAATAACTTCTAAGAATGATTCTGTAGATTCTGTTTCCTACCAAAGCAAAACTCAGGCTGGGGAGATAGTAGCATAAGCACTTGCCTGGCAAACCCAAGGGCCTGAGCTCAATCCCTGGTTCCATTAAAAAAAAAAAAAAAAGGCAAAACTCTACCTGAACCCTTTCAACTGTCACATGCCCTGGACTGAGCACTATTGGCTTATTTGTAACCCAGCAATGTTGGAATTAGGGAGAGCAGATACTTTATACTCAAAACAGTGACAATTCAACTGGACACAGCTATGTACGCCTGTGATCTCAGCAATTGGGAGGCTGACGCAGGACAGCTGCTGTGAGTTCAAGGCCAGCAAGCACTATATAGCAAGACCCTGTCTCAGAAAAACCTAGAAACAAAGCCCTAGCAATAATCCAACCAAAATGAAGCCCAATGAACCTATGGACACACCCAGGGAACCTCCTCTGCCCCAGCCAGTGTCTGCCTTCTCCATCTATCACTGATACTTGTTTTTCTGCTGCCCATGGTACCCATTTCTCTTTGAGGTGCCTAATCCATGCATAGGAGCTCTGATCCTTTACAGAGCAGTATCCTCACTGCCCGTAACAGCAAGAAGAAGATAATCACACTTGACTCTGCTTGATGGACAGGAGAAGCATGTGTGACATGCTCTAGGGTCAGAACTTAGTGATTGTATCAGTATCACAACAGAACTTGACATGGCATGCCAGGTGTGGTGGTGCATGCCTGTAATCCCAGCACTTGAGAGGCTGAGGCAGGAGGATCAGTGCAAGTTTGAGAACCAGCCTGGGCTACAAAAGTGAGCTCAAGGCCAGCCTGAACAGGATCCTGTTCAGGCCAGATCCTGTCTCAAACAAGACAAAAAACAAAAAACAAAAACAAACAAACAAAAAAACTTGACATGAAGCCGGGCGTGGTGGCGCACGCCTGTAATCCCAGCACTCGGGAGGCTGAGGCAGGAGGATCAGTGCGAGTTCGAGACCAGCCTGGGCTACAAAAGTGAGCTCAAGGCCAGCCTCAACTGCATACTGAGACCCTGTCTCAAAAAGACAAAAAAAAAAAAAAAAAAAAAAACTTGACATGGCATGTGTCTCTTATAATTAAGACAGATGTCTAAGGAAGAGCACAGCTGGAAAACACAACAACTGTAATCCTTAGAATCATTTCTGATTGGAGCCGGCGAGACAGCTCAGTGGTCTAAAGCGCCTGCTTAGGCAAGTGCAGGGACTATGGTTCAATCCCCGGCACCACATCCTGTGCCAGTTCCAAGCACAGGGCAGGCTGAGCCAGCCATAAATAAATACATAAACAAACAAACAAATACATACATAAAGTTTAAAAAAAGAAAGAACCATTTCTGATTCACTTGACTATTGTTCTGGACAAAAAGACACACTGGTTTTCATATTCCTAGCACCACGCTGCATTTTTTTGCTTTTCTGAGACAAGATCTCACTATATAGGCTGACCTGGAACTTGCTGCTCTCCTGCTTCAGTTTCCAGAGTACTGGAATTACAAATTAAGTACTGCTTTTAAAAAAATGTTTAATGGTGCTGGCGATCTAACCCATGGCCTTCACACTAGGCAAGACTTCTGCCAACGAGCCACATCCCTAGCACTGCCATCTATAGCCTTTTTATTGAAAAGGAGCCCACTATGTGGCCCTCGCCAGTATGAAGCCAGTTAGCCAAGGATACAGGTGTGCACACTACAGATGCAGACGGTACCTGGCTGCACACACTGGTTTTTTTTTTTTTTTTTTTTTTTTTTGGTACCAGGGATCAAACTGAGGACCTTGCCCTTGCTAGGCAGGCACTTAGGCCACTGAGCTACCTTCCCAGTCCCAAGCTTTTTTAATGATCAAGGGCTGGGAAGCTAAGGCACAGCAAGGCAATGCTGCTGGGCGCACCGTGACAGGTTTGGTCTTCTCCCAGTCTGTGAGCAGGTCGATGGTGCGGCTCTCCACGGCACGGTCCTCCTGCACAATTTTCATCTGCAGATTTGCCACCTGTTGCTGGATGGCAGAGTCCTTCCGCCGCATGATGTCGTTGAACGCCCCCCACTCTCCCTCAATGTTGTCAATGTACAGCCAGGAGGGCGGGAACTGGAACCTCTGCTTTTCTAGCAGGCGCTGACCATTGCGGTAGAGCTTTGAGAGTTAAAAGATAAATTCAAGTTTTCTTCTAAAACAAGTAAAACTACCATTTTCTGAGCGAGAAGGTGCTTTATGGCTTAGCTCCTCTACAGCTGTCCACCCTGAGGTGCCAAGGTGGAGGCCACTGTACCAGCAGGCACTGCACTTACTGAGCACCCATGGTGGCAAATGAGGGGGGGGGCAGCTGCACCTCCCTTCATTCTGAACTGTGATAAGGAGCATCAGACTCATGAGTAGGGTGGTGCAGTCAAAGTTAGAAACCATTCACCCCCTGAAATGGTGGCTCTTAACTGGTCTTGGTCTTAACTGGTTTTTCACTGCAGCTATCAGGGTGCTAGTCTTGCATGGCACCTCTCTGGCACAGTAGGGCATCCTGGGATGTTAAGAATGGGCTCATGAGGGTGCAGTCAGAATGGCTCAAAGCCTCAATGCAACAGTGTAAACTTGTAGTGCACTAGAGGTCCAGCTTGAGCGCGGAGGCACACTTTCACAGAGCTCACCTCAACTTGCTTCTCAAACTGTTTGATCTTGCGCTTCAAAGACTGCACATAGGTAATGAAGGTCACAGCATCAGAGGTGCTGGCCGTGTCCACAGAATGCTGCTCCAGCTCTTGTCGAGACTAAGGGGAAAGAACGTGTTCTACCACAGGTCCAGGCCAGCCCCAGCCTGGCGCTCTGGCAGGACTCTACCGCCTCACCTTTGAGATCTGGGAGTGGAACTCTGTCATGTTTGACCCCAGCATCTGCCCAAACTTGCTGAGAACTTCCTTGTGCCAGGAGTCGTACTTTAAGTTCACCTTAGACTGAACCTGCAGAGGAGACATAGGGCAGCAGCAGGTTATCAGGCCTCTTGCTGGCTCCCTTGCACCTCTGTTGAATCTGAGTCCACAGGAACACTGCTTTTAAGCACGCTCACACTGACAGCAAAGCCCAGCTCACCTTGCCATAATCGATAACGACTGGGCCAAACTCCTTCTTGGTCTCAGCGTTGTCAAAAGTTCCCCTGGCCTTCCGGATCTGGACCAACAGAGCCTGCCACTTGTTGAGATCCTCCCCAAGCCTGTTGTATATGTTTTCAGCTTGCATGTCCCACAGACACTGGTACTGTAGCCAAACCTGCAAGTGCAGAAAACATAGGCACTGCAGCACAATGCCATACTCTGGAGACCTCACAGACACCAGCCCTGCCAGCCACTAAGAAAGGCAGGTTTCCATCACCACTTGAAGAATGCTCACGTTAAATTCTCAGAATTTTCCTATCAAAAAATAAAACTCATTGTTCTTGAAAAATCACAGTTAACACTCCAAAAGTTTTGTCCTCCTTCTCACGTTTGCCAGTGCCATTCAGCATTAGCTCCTTCAGGTCTAACCTGCTCAGTGGCGGGGACAGCCACGTGGCTGGGCATGTAGGGTACCTGGAGCTCCTACCTTCACATACTGTTCCACCTCTGTCACGATGCCCATGACTGCAGAGTACGACTCCTCCAAGGCCACGGGCCCATCAGGCATCCGGGTGAGAGCATTCCGATAGAACTTTTCCTCTTCAGTCAACTCATAATGCACTCCAACCTGACAACCAAAGCAGGAAGTGAGCCAGAGGGAAGACCAGAAGGCAAATCGCAGCCATCTTTTACTTAATAAAAAGAAACCATTATCAAATGGCAACTGAGGGATAACACTGACCTAAAACCTCACCAGAAACATTAGTATCAACAGAAAACCTGCTACTTAAAACTAGCAAAGGAATGAGATTAAGCCCAACCTGAGAAAAGACAATGCTATTAACAGCAGTTAAGAAAGTAGCTGAGCCTACGACGCTATTCATGCATTTCACCTGCACAAGCACCTGCTCCATGCCAACCACTCAGCCACATACAAGAGACCAACCACTGACCATGCCCATGTGAATCTATAGCCCATGAGGAAAAGCAACGGTTGAGGAGTCTACAAACTGAATGGGTAGCGGGGAGCAGGAAGAACAGGGAACATCGGGCAGGTTCATTCTGTGTTGGTTTTGGACCTTGTTTTTATAGTGCTGCACTGAACGCTGGGCTCATGCACTTGGGCAAGCATTCTGCCATGGAGTCAGGCCCCAGCCTTGGTTGCATTTTACATCAAGAGGCCAGGAAAAGCCTCAACAGGGCAGCAAGCGAGCAGAGATGACAGCAGGGAGGGAGGATCATCCCAAGCAGAGTGGAAGCCAGGCAGAGTCCACTGGTGCTGGGGACCAGCAGAGGGGAGAAGCAGAGCCAAGGTCAGACAGCATAGTAGCATGGGATACAGCAGCCAGTACGTGGGCTTGGCATGCATGTGGGCCGGGCCTGGACAGGAGCAGGGTCAGGATCAATGTGGAACTGAAAACGGACTGAAGGTGCGGTCAGTGAGGACAAGCAGTAGGAACATTAAGGATGAAGCCACACTAGGCAGGGCAGTGGGTGACAGCACAGATTCAGCCTGAGAGGGCAGAAGGATGGCAGACACTGAGGGGGAGAGTACCCTGGAGGGGCTGCAGAAACAAGCACAGGACAGGGTCACCACAGGGAGTGGTGCCCACAGGCCGAGCCAGACACAAGCCAGACTAGCAGCATGCAAATGGGTCCTAAGCTGTAGACTCATAAGACTACAAGTGTCAGGGGTCACAAAGGGACACCAGAGAAGACCACAAGTGTCAGGGGTCACAAAGGGACACCAGAGGTGGGTCGAGAGCAGAAGAGAGGTGCTGACCATAGGCTGTGCAGGAGGAAAGGTGGGGCAAGGGGTGTAGGTGTGCATGTATGTGCGTGTGTCAGGGCAGGAAATTGGAGGGGATAGGGAGTGAGGGGGTGAGGTTGAGGCCGGCAGCAGATGGGAAGCTCCCATGTAGAGCCACAGTCCAGTCCCTTAGCGGGAGCCTGGCCAGAACAGAGACTACACAGTCTTTTTTTTTTTTTTTTTTTTTTTTTTT
>PVJA010022035.1:0-34802 GCA_004027025.1 Myocastor coypus
AGGTGCTTTAATCCGCTGAGTTATCTGGCTAGCCCTGGTTGACTTCTTGATAATAGCCATTCTTAATGGGATGAGAGGGAATGTTAATATTGTTTTAATTTGCATCTCTCAAATGACCAGTGATGTTAAACATTTTTTGATGTGTTTGTTCACTGTATGTATTTCTTCATCTGAGAAGTGTGTGTTCATCTCAGATGCCCATTTGTGAACTGGATCCCTAAATTCAGAAAGTCTGATTTGGTTCTTTATATGTTTTTGATAGCAATCCTTTGTCTGAGGAATGGCTGGCAAATACTTTTTCCCACACAGTGGGTTGTCTATGCTGTTGGTGGTTTCTTTTGCTGTACAAAAGCTTTTAATAACATAAGCTCTCTATTGTTGATTCTTTCTGACAGTTCCTGCCCAATCAGGGTTTTATTCATAAAGTCTTGGCCTACACCAACATCTTTGAGCTTTACCTATTCCATCTTGCAGCAGGTTTAATGTTTCTGTTTTAATATTTAGACCTTTAATCCATTTTTAATTTAGTTTAGTTAACAGTAAAAGACATGGTCCTAACTTTTAATCTTTGGCACGTGCAAAGCCAATTTTTCCAGTACCATTTACTAAAGAGACTTTCTTTTCCCCAGTGAATATTTGGCACCTTTGTCAAAGATAAGGTGGTTGAATATGTTTGGAGTTGTTTCTGCATCTTCTAATCTCTTCCACTGATCCTCCAGTACCATGTCAGGGTTTTTTTTTGTTTGTTTGTTTTTTGTTTTGTTTTGTTTTGTTTTGGTTTGGTTTTTTTTTTTTGTTTTTTTTTGTTTGTTTGTTTTTTTGGTCTTTTTGAGACAGGGTCTCGCTATGCAGTTCTGGCTGTCTTTGAGCTCACTTTGGTAGCCCAGGCTGGTCTCCAACTCACACTGATCCTCCTGCCTCAGCCTCCCAATTGCTGGGATTACAGGCATGCACCACCACGCCTGGCTGTCACAGTACTTTTATAGTATAATTCCAAGTCAGGGTTTGTGATGTTCCCTGCCTTGCCTTTGTTGCCCAGAATTGCCTTTGCTACTTTAGGTCTTTTCTAATTCCAAATGAATTTAAGGATTGTTTTCTGTAATTCTATGAGATATGCTGTTGGAATTTTGATCAGAATTATGTTAAATATTGATTACTAAATGATTATGAAAAGATAATTGCATTCTACAGAAGGAAACATTATGGCACAAGAAAATTCAGTGTCATCAAGTTCACCCAACCAATATTTGTCAGAGCAAACTTACTGGACATTTTATTCTAGCATTGGGAGGCTAGGCCAAGAGGATCACTGAGATTTCTAGGCCAGCCTGTACTACATAGTTCAAGGCCAGTCTGGACTATACAGAAAGACTCTGTTTCGTAAAAACAAACAAATAAATAAATAAATAATAAGAAAGACCTATAAGAAGGAAGGAAAGAAGGAAGAAAGAAAGATACACACGGAGATAGGGAGGGAGGGAGGGAGAAAGAGAGATGGGTGGGAGAGAGAGAGAGAGGGAGAGAGAGAGAGAGGAGCTGATCTGCATTGCATTATTGGTTTGTGTCCCCTACCAATGACCAGCAAGTTCCTTGAGATGCTCTTCAAGCACTTCTTCTTCCTGGCTTCTTCAGTTCAGTTCTAGGGTTGCCTGGGAGCTTCCAAAAAGAGAAGGAAACGCACCACAAATATGAAATAGAAGCTGGAAAAAAAAAAAAAAAAAACCTATTCTAAAATAAAGATCTTATTTAAAAACCATGGTTATGTTTCTCTAACATGTCTTTCTCATTATTCCTACTAATTTCTGCTAATTGGCAGTTAACTACCATTGTGGTACTGCTTAATTAGTAGCTTTTGTAGCACAAAAATAAATATAGAGTAGTATTGTAATGGCTGATGCACTGTGCCAACTTGAGAGGTTTAGAAGGTTAGCTCACTAGGTTGCCAGGGCTCTCACTTTGTGAACATCCTGAGCTTGTGGAAGAGGAGGGCATGGAGACGGTGGGGGTGGGCAGCCTGCACGCACCAGCGGGGGCAGAGAGGCCTGCGGTCCCCGCGTTTTGCTCTTGCTGCTTTTGCTCCTTTTGGCTGCTTTGAAGAGCCGTCCCGTGCCACGCCTCCGTCCCCGTGCCACGCCTCCCTCCCTGCCTTGGAGCCCGCTAATCAGGGACTGAAGCCTCCACAGACTGCGAGCTAAATAAACTTTCCTTCCTTCATTTTAGGTATTGGGTATTTTATCCTAGCAACGAGAGAGAAGTAACCAAGACAAGTACATACTTTGGAAAACACGGGGCCTTGGGAGTTAGCTCAATTGTTTAAGCACCTGCTTTGGCAAACCAAGTCAGGCGCAGGGGACCACGGTACAATCCCCAGCTTCACATGCCTTGCCAGACCCGCCCATAAGGCAGGTTGAACCAGCCAAAAAAAACCCCAAAAATCCTTCTCAACTTTAGGGTGGGCCGAACTAAAGCACCTGTTTAGACAGAGACAAGGATTGAGACTGGGCATGGTGGTGCGAGCCTGTAATCCCAGCACTTGGGACATAGCAAGACCCTGTCTTAAAAGCAAAACATCTTATTTTATATATTTTCCTGTTAATACACATATAGGTATAGTTACAGTTTATTGCGTTATGGGGGGGGGTCTGCTACGGATTGTGTATAGAACGGCTCTCTTCTACAAAGTTATTAACAAATTGCTTCAGTCAGAAAGAGCCTACGAAGAAAATTAAATGTAAAGTACACTCCTGTACAGGAGTTTAGAATACAAAAAGGACATCTGGGAAAGACTTAGGAAGCCCAAATAAGTTATGGAACTTAGTTAATGCGTCGCTAGAATCTGGGCACGGGGTATGTGGGAAGTCTCTGTCCTATTTTTGCGAATTTCTATAATATCTAAAACTACTCAGTAATAGCCGGGCATGGTGGCGCACACCTGTAATCCCAGCACTTGGGAGACTGAGGCAAGAGGATCAGTGCGAGTTCGAGACCAACCTGGGCTACAATAGTGAATTCAAGGCCAGCCTGAACTGCATAGTGAGACCTTGTCTCAAAAAGACAAAAAAAATTAAAAAATAAAAATAAAATAAAATAAAACTATTCAGTAATTAAAACTATTAAAAATAAGTTGAAAGTCGGTCTCGGTGGGATACTCTTCGGCAGACATCACTGATGGGGTACAAGGAAAGGGGGGCAGATCAGCAAGCAGCGGGGTGCTAGGCCTTGCACAGAACGAAACCCTCAGCTAGGGACAAAGGGAGACTGGAAGCAGCGCAGCGATGCGCGCGGGACGCCACTGCCTGCCCGCGCCAGGCGGGCCGGGGATTAGCGCACAGGGCCTGGCCATGCGGGCACCTACACGGCACGCTGCGAGGTGGGCTGCTGGGCCCCTCCCGCGTGGCTCTGGAAGAAAGCTGAGGGGAGCGTGAGGCTGAGAGGTTCCATTGAATCGCTTTCAGAAATGATTAACTTCACTCTCTGAAAACCTGTGTACGCTTTCCTCCCCCGCACTGCACCCGCCTTCAGGATCTGCGCTCCAGGCCCAGCTGTTTCTTCGTGTTCTTCCTGTGGGTGGAATGATTTGTTTGAGGATTGAAGTTCAGATCATGAAACCACTGGCACCACGGCTAAGCCGCCGTGCCAATCCTACTGCTACCCAGGCGGCTTGCACCAGGGTTTCTTCTCTGGCTGGTCCTGGGTCTGCCCTGTCAGGTCCCCTACACACTAGGAAAGCTCGACAGATGAAATCCAGAGTGAGCCCTGGATACAGCTCAGGTAGAGGGGTCCCAATGTGCAGGATTACTCTAGGGCGAAATTATCAAGAGGACACCGATCTGGGGTCTCACTACTCTCTGCTTCTCCTCTGATTTCTACTTCCCGCTGGTGTCCTCACCTGCCACCCCTACGTCCATCTCCTTTCCGTGACTCTGCCTGGGCTCCACAGCTCTACAGTGACCCGGGCCCAACCTTAGCTTCCACTCCCTGTGCTGCACCACAGAAGGGAACGGGAATTGATTTACTCCGCAGGCATGCACGACTGAAGCTGTTTACCTCGTTAGTGAGATAAAATTAACCCAGATCAATCTGGAGTTGCTGGAACCGCTGAAGGACAGGGAGGAGTACAAGTGAAGACTTTCAGGCAGCGATAGGGAGAAGCGAGGGTCAGCAGGGGCACCTTGGAGGCTAACTATGCAGGACTGTCCAACCCAGTTGCAGAATCATCACCTCTTCCACCAGAGGACAGGGAAGGTGGGAAAGACCTGTCTACTGGCTGAGTCATGACCCTGGGACCCTGCCTCCTCCCCTCTCTTGGTCCACTGTTGCAGACACCTCTGAGCCCTGGTCTTAGAGAACATAATTGCATAGGTTAAGTGGCCCAGATGTGACAGAGTGGACTCACCTTCCCAGATGCCTTGTCCCAGAAGCCCCCACTTCTCAGGCTCCAGACAAGCCCAGCATGTCTCATGGACTGAGGTATGTAGGCAGAATTTGGCCTATGAGTAAGCCTAGAGAAGACTCCTAAAATGGGACAATAAGGAGATACCGGTGAGTGTCCCAGGGCTGGGATTCCTCTGATTGGAAGACTTCAAAGAAGCTGAAAGAATTTTAAACCAAACCTGATTATTTTCTTGCATTAAACTAGGAGAGTGGGACAGGAAGTAGGCCCAGGCCCGTGGTCCCTCTACCCAGGAGGATCACTTGAGCTGGCGCTTGAGGGTGGCCTGCAGGCAGAGTGAGACTCTGCCTCGAGCCAAACAAACAAAAGAAACTGGGTAAAGGGTGATAGCACTGAGCACTCAAGGCACTAGAGATCCTGCCACCCTCTACTCTTTCTTAAGATCTGCACACATAGCTTTACAGATCTTTATTTTCCTACACATCCCTAAAAGCACAAGATTGGTTGAAACATGTCAGTGGGGAGCTTGTTAAACCACTGATGGCGTCTCATTGCTGAGACAAAAACATGACACCCCAAGGAAAGGAAGAAAGGCTTACTTAGCTCGCAGTTTTCAGAGGTTTCTGTCCATAGTTGGTGACACACGCAGAGTGGCGCATGGCAGAAGTGTGTCACACAGTGGAACAATTCATGACACCCACAAGGAAGCAAGAGGAACAAAAGAGGAAGACTAGCCTCTTCTGGCCCCTATACTGTATCCAGGCTACTGAGATCAGGGAGGTGCCAACCGAGTCAATGGACTGATTTAATGACCGCCCACCCTTAATCCTGGTGCTGTGAGTGCTACCACTGCACTGTGCTGCCTTTGAAATACCTTAGCTATGTCTGCATGGGCTCTGGTGGGACATCTAGACACAAACCATAACAGACCAGGATACAAGGCAGCTATGGGAAAGACAAGGCCGATTTCCAGCCCAGGGACGTCTTCCTGCAGATTGGGCCTCCCAGGTGCCATGGGTGGGGGAGTGGGAGCATACATCTATCTGCTGAACTGGCTTAAAAGATTATGAAAATGTTACCTGTGCAGAGAAAGAGGGCAAGGGAAAGAGGTACAGGGAATGGGGCAGGAGCCAGCCTCGTCACCAATTTGTTTCAGTTGGCTTTTCTGTCAACAAAATATATTAACTATTAAACACTTTTTGTGATTTGAAATAAAAATGTTTGCAAAGTGCTTTATCAAGCATTTTCTTTTCTTTCTTTCTTTCTTTTTAAGACAGAGTCTCTCCTGGGCATGGTGGTGCACATCTGTAATCCTGGCACTGGTGAGGCTGAGGCAGGATAATCACTATGAGTCTGAACTGCATAATGAGACCCTATGCCAAATGCCTTAAGAAAGAAAGACAGACAGACAGACAGACAGACAGACAGAAAAAGTCTCTATGTAATTCAGGCCCGCTGCTAACTCACAGTGATCCTCCTGCCTTAGCCTCACCAGTGCTGGCATTACAGGTGTGTGCCCACACACCTGGCTTTATGAAGCATTAAATATATTATGCTCCCATGAAGTAAGCCGAGCTTATGTGGCTGACTGCTGTGGACCCTCGAGGTAACATCCCCGAGTGGCCTGAGCTCTGCCCCACCTCTGCCATACTTTGGTTCTGAGCAAACAGTTGAGCTTTCCAGCCCCACCTATAAAATGGGAGTGAGTGTGGAATTGCAGTGAGAGTGTGGGGTGTCGAGGGGGAACTTGGGAGAAGGCAGCTATTAGCTCACTCTCATCACCTCTGGCCAGGCGCTGAGATACTAGACCCCATCTCTTGACTCCATGTCCAATCTGTGTGCCACCAGAACCAGGGAGGCAAGGGCTGGCTTTTTGTGCTGTTTGCATAGGGATATTTTCTTTGTCCTTTTTTGGCTTGTTTTGGTACTGGGGACCGAACTCAGGACCTTGTACTTGCCAGGCAGGCATTTAAGTCTCTGAGTTATAACCCTGCGCCCACATAGATATTTCTTGCACCTTCCAGGAGGGAAGAATAAGTTATTTCCAATTTATAAAAGTCTCAGCTGCGTATGGTGGCACGTGCCTATGACCAGGAAGTGCTCAGGAAGCTGAAGCAGGATTGCAGATTACAGCCCAGCCTGCACAGCAGTAAGACCTCCCCAAGGGGGGAGGGGAGCAGGGAGGAGGAGGAAAGTAGGGGAGAGACAAGGGGAGGAGGGAGGGGAGAGGGAGGCAGGGCAAAGGGAGAGAGAAAAGGGCAGAGAGAGGGGGAGAAAAATGGAGGGGAGAAGTAGGCAGGGAGGGAGGGGGGAAAAGGGAGAGGGGAGAGAAAGAGGGAAGGGAGGAGACAGAAGGGGGAGAGGGACAGAGGGAGAGGGAGGAAGGGGAAGGAAGCAGGGGAGGGAGGAGGAGAGAGACAGCAGAATGGAAGGGCCTGTGCCGGTTCCTGGCTTAGGAGTCACAGGCTGGTGGCCCTGTTTGCTCCCTGTCAGCCTCTGACCTGGAGCCCAGGAAGAACCTGACTGAGTACAGATGGGCCCGACTCTCCAGCTGTCCCAAACCCCTCGCCCCAGCCCACTGAGAGACCTCCTTGTGACACAGAGTGAGAATTGCCCAGTCCAGAGTTGAGACCCAGAGAGGGGGTCTTGTCTCCTGTCACCAAGGTTTGAGGGGTTTGTGCACAGCAGCAAATACATAACTAGAAAAGCATGCATGTATACACACACACACATTTTAAAGTGCAGAGAGTTGACAAGGGTTCTTTGTTTTGTTTTGTTTTGGCTGGCTCAGATTTCCTTAAGGGTGGGTAGAACCGCCATCCCCCGTGCCTGACCAGGATTGCCTGCACAGGGGCATCAACCACTGAGCTAACCTGCAAGGCTCCAACGTGCAGAGATTTGAGAACATTTAAATATCTAGTTATCCAAAATGAAATCAAGTTAAGAAATAATGAAGACCTTGGTCCCAAGTTTGATCCTGGTACATAAGCATTTGAGTATTGTAAAGGCACACAGGTGTTGGTTTTAGTCATTAAATTGCAGTAGTAGGACATAAAAATCTGCTTTTAGGATCCCAATAGCCCTGCTTGTCTTGATTTGCTGCCAGTTTTGTTGCTGACAGTCCTAGAAAGAGGCACATATCGTCAGATTTTCTAAGACAAAAAAGCCCACTGCGGATCCAGCCAGCCACATCTCAAGCGTACATATTTTAGGTGCTGCCTTCCATGGGTGTGGATGTCATCTTCCCATTGGAATCACGCAGAGGAGATGCAGTACGAATTCTAGCTTTCCGGCCAACTGTTGGCTTTCTAAATCCAGCACACTTACCATTTGATTGTGCTATGCACAGGGCTGATTCACGTGGCCACTGCCCTTAGCAGAGTGACTTCCTTTTCTTTTTGTTGGCAGGACTAGGGATGGAAGTCAGGACATTGTACTTACCGGGCAGGCACTTGTGCCCCTGAGCTATCTCCCCAACCCCCAGTGGAGTGATTTCAGCTTATTTATTTTTATCTCTAGCCACAGAAGAAAACAAAAGACCAACGTTCACGCAACGTCACACTAGGGCGCCCTTGCGGCTTCCAAAGTGGTGTCCCAGGGGGCCCTGCCCTCTCACCTTGTATGGAGCAGCAGCTTCTACGGCTTTATCATGTGGTTCCACTTGAGTTTTCTTCATTGCAGTCATGTGGACATTCTGTTTTGTATGCACTCAAGGAAACTGTCACAGTTTCCCCATCACTAAAATGTGAACTGTTTGAGGGTGACCCTCTAAGGGCCTACTGGGCCCCAGTGACTGGCACAGAGTAGAAGTTTAAAACATTTGTATTAGGTGAGTGAGGGCTGTGTGTGTGTGTGTGTATGCACACGTACATGAGCATGTGATTAAACCAGGGCCTTGGCACTGAGTTACATCCTCAGCCCTTTTTTACCTTTATTTTCATTTTGAGGCAGGGTCTCGTGAAGCTGCCCAGCCCCTCGCTGTGCTGGAGCAGCAGCCATGCACCACCAAGCCAGCTTGTGGATGAAAATTTTATCCCAGTTACTTTGTGATGGGAAACACCTAACTGCATGTAAGAGTATGGGGGAACTTAGGTGAGTAACAGTATGTCCCACGACAGAAGGGCACAAAGCCTATGACAGCGATGCTAAATTTCCAAAGCAGAGTGCAGTGACCGGGACAGGAGACCATGCCAGGAGTGGCTGGCTGTGGTCCTCTCCCAGAGCACCTTGGTACCCATTGTTCTTCACAGGCATCATCTGGTGTCACTTGCATGAGGACCCTGAGGACTGCTGACTTGAAAGTATGCCACACCAACACCTTAACCCTGAAATCCAGTTAGGCAACTCCTCTGGGGTAGACTGGGAAGGCCCTGACTGGGGACACCATCAGGATCAGACAAGAAGCCTTTTGAAATGAACTTGGAGTCCAGAAGCACTGAGACTGTGTCAGTTGTATCATGAATCACCAAGCAAAAATGGTGTCCCTTGAGCTGGGAGCAACCCCAGAAGGTACGTGTGCTCCCAGGAGGAGGCAGGTGGGTGCTGCTCTCACAGTGACCCTGGTCATCATGGGGGCTTGCTCCCAAGCCAAACATGGCACTATGCCATGGCCATGTTCAGGCTGTGCTTTCTGTGGGAGACAGGGTTTCCCTCCTGAAGTCCTAAAAGATGTTGGGAGCCCCCAAATGCATGCCAGCAAACTAAGTACACTTTGGGGGAGAGAAGGCAGAAAGAAGCCGACACAGGAGAAGTGCCAGGTGGGGATTTGCACCACTCTCCATGCTCCTACAGATCCTGCCCCACACCACCTAGCAGGAGGATGGGGAAGGCAGCAAGCCGAAGTGGAATGCCACTCTTTGGATAGGCTCCTCAGGTGTTGTTCCAAGTCTGTTTCATACTCTACAAATAAATGCAGCAAACAGGAACATGACTTTAATGGGTCCCCAGAGTCCCAGAGAAGCTGTGAACATCGTTCACACGTGACAAGACCACAGAGGCAAAGCCACAGCCAGAAAATTGAAAGGCACCAGAGCTGACTCACAGGGCGCAGATCCATGACCCATGACTGGGGACCTCATTCACTGCCTTTCTCTGCCCTGAGGATCAAGTCTCCATGTCCTCGCAGAGACCCCAAGGGCCTGACCACCTTCTCCGGTTCACAGGCTTCTTCTTGTTTCTGGAACGTTCCATTTTTTCTGTCACTCCAGGCCTGCCCTTGCAGGCTACTCCCTCTGGCTGAGTTTCCTCCCCCTGCCTCAGCAAGATGGTCCTGGAGCCACATCCCCAGCTCAGGGGTGCTGCTTGTTTTGGTCCTCAGGTTACTCAGGTGCAGAGCTCCTGCCCTGCTTGGTGGTGCTCAAACTCTGCTCAGTATCGGTCTTCTTGGTGCTGCAGGGCCGGGGTCTGGACAACACCCAGCACAGGGTATCATCTGGAAATATTTGCAGACTGAATTCCTGACTGCAGACAGCACAGGAAAGAGAAGACTTATCCTGCTCCTTGCACATACATATTTCAGGCTCAAAAGAAGTTGATGAGTGAAGGTAGTAAACAGCATTGGTGAATCATAATACTGAAAATTCAGTGGGATTTTTGAAGCAGTACCGCCTATTTAGTCAAAAACAAAAGTGAATTTTGACGATTTCTCTTGGTGGAAAATCAATTTCCCAAAGCCACTGAGCCACAGAGGTAGCTTAGAGGTCAGAATCTCTTTCTTTGAAGGTGAAGGTTGTGAGTGCTGAGCCGCAGATAAATATATCTAGTCCCTTAGACAACATTAGACAAGGCCAGGAGGCAGAGGCAGGAGAATCACAGGTTCCAGGCCAGTCTGAGCCACATAGTAATTTCAAGGTCAGCTTGTATTACATGGCAAGACCCTGTCTCAAAAAACAAACGTCAACAAACCCAAATAGTACTGGGGAAGTATCGAGATCAAGTCTCTCAGCCAGAGCCACTGTCCCATGCTAGACAGTACCTTGGCTCCCTACAACTTGTGAATTTTGCAATTGTTTCTTATTGCTGAACCAGAAAAAAAGTTGTTTATTTTACTCCAGATGAGTCAGTGTTCCCCAGACCTGTTGAATGTTTTGGATGCAGGCACATAGGTGTCTGGGGGCCACAGAGGTGTCCAGTGGAGCTTCCTTCTAGCCATCGCCTCAGTCCCCAATTCTGCCTTTATGCACAGTAGCTGTGGCCCTGCAGTCCCATTTCTCTCTTAATTCTGCTGTGATAATTACACACATGGAGAAAGGCACCTAAATAGCAGTGAGAAAACGAGCAAAGAGAAAGGCAATCTCTTGGGTACTTCCATTAATTTAAGTCTTTAGTATGCATTCCCCAGGGTTTCTAACTTTCTGCTGGAAAATCGTCTTTCTGGTCTCTCTGAGGTGGGTGACCACAATTGGCTCAATGACACCACTGGATGCCACTGAGGCTTCTTTTATCCCAACACATGGGGTTTCTGGGTGTTGCGCACCGTACTGTCCTTGCTTCTCTGCCCCCATGCATTTGCAAGTTTCCCCCCTCCAGAACAGCTCAATAAGCCATCTCTGTTCCACCCCTAAATGGGAGAGGTGAACTCTGGGGAGCTGTCATGGGGCTACTTGTATTTTCTTGACCCTTGGGGTTATGAGTTAATTCCCCCATCTTCGGCAGTATGCTGGGATCATTGAGCCTCCCGTCACACCCACACAACACACATGGAAATTTTCAGCACAGGTTGGATGAAGTTTCTAAGATCTCCATCCCATCCAAGGCTCCCCTTGGTGCCCACTTGCTGTCCCTTAGCATTGTTGACTTTAAGTGAGAAATAATTATTTTATAGGGTAGATTTTCCAAAGTAGTAAATTCATTGTGGTTTTCAAGTAGGGGCTTTCTTATGTTGGGAAGAGAAAGGGGGAATTCCACTAAAAAATAACAATGAAAGGAGTAGAATGAGATTTAAAATACACATTCCCCAAAATTTAGAAGCAGTTGCCATTATACTGTCAGGCCTCATTGCATTTGAGGTATAGGAACAGGATCTTCCGCTACTCTTCCTACTTGCTTTGTCTGTGCCTGACTTGGAACACTGGCTCCATGGAAACGGTTGTCAAGGAAACACAAGCAGGGCTCTTCTAGAGTTCGCCTGGTCCCTAGCTTGGTGGTGGCTTGGCTGGGTGCTGGGTGGCGGGTTTTTTCTTAGCTAAGGATTTTTATCTTGAATAATACGAACAGTTACCACAGTCACTTGGTGGCTTGAAGGAAACTTTTTTTTATATGTACATTGTATCTTGTGAGGACACATTGGAGTAATGGGGCTGATACTTTGTGTCCCAGCTGGGTTTTAATTGATGTGCCACCTAACAAAACTCACTAATTTTGTGTACAAATTGCTGCCCCCAGAGACTTTTGTAAATGGATAAAATGATGCTCTAATGAAAGGATGAGTCGTGAAAACTCCCAAGGTTTTTAGTTCTGCTAAGATGAAACTTGTGGTCTACATCTTATTCCTGGTTTCTATTTCTCCACAGATACCAGTGTGCTATACACAGATGAAAGGACCTTCTCCCTCTCAGTACGAATCTTCAAAATTTTCAGCAGTGTTTGGGTTTTCCTTTTCTCAAACATCTTCTATGTAAAGGATTTAAACAAGCAAAGCAATTTCTTGTTCAACTGCTTAGGGAAAATTCTTAACAGTCTACTATTTGACTCTATTCTGTAGTTATTCCCTAAGTCATATTTGGAATAAAATGAAGAACTTGGAAATTGTGTTTCCAATATAGTAAGTTATTAGTAGGTCAACTTTCCTAAGTCAGTAACTTCATATCAATGTCATCCATCCATCCATCCATCCATCCATCCATCTGCTCTCCCTCCCTCTGTCCACCCCACTCATCATCCAATATTTACTCTGAAGCTTGCAGTAATAATAATAATAATAATAATAATAATAATAATAATAATAATGGCTTGGGAGATAGCTCCATGGCCCAAGTGCCTGCTTGGCAAGTGCAAGACCATGAGTTTGAACCCTGGTCCCGCAAAACAAAACAAAACAAAATAATAATAATAATAATAATAATAATAATAATAATAATAATAAACTTTAATGAAAAATCCTGAGGCACAGCCTCCTGAACTGTTTGTTCTCCTGGTGCTTTCTGCTGCTGCTCAGAAGGTGCATTTCTGGGAGCCGGCTGTCATGATACAGGCTCCCATCCTGGGGAAGAAACGCAGCTGTAATCAGAGGAGCACTGAGTCAGAGAAGGGAAATGAGGTTCCTGTGCATGAGGGAGCCTGAGCTGGCTTTGGGCTTTGGGAGCCAGGTCACCCACGTCCAGTGGGAATAGAAGCTCCTGGGGCTGAGGGATTGCCTGGGCCAGGGCTCCCACAGCCCGGCAGGCTCCTCAGGGCTGACCTCGTGCCTTCCGTCTTCTGCTGTTTCTCTGATAATTCTGCCCACCACTTCTCTTAGGTACAGTACTGCTTAGAAAGTACCTGCAGCAGCCTCACCACGAACACTGCTGGACTTCGCCAGAGCCAATACCCTGATATTCAGTCCGAAAGTCACTTTTGGTTCCGTCCACACAGAGTGCATTCTCATAATTTTATTCTCTGTCTTCCTCTCTTCCCTTCTCCTCCTCTCACTCCTCTTTCTGTCCCTTCCTCCCTCTCTTCCTCTCTTTTTCAGTACTCAGGATTGAAGCCTTCACACTGAGCTACATCCCCAGTACATTTTTTTTTTTTTTTTTTTGCGGGACCGGGATTCAAACTCACAGCCTTGTACTTGCCAGTCAGACACTTGTGCCACAGAGCTATCTCCCCAGCCCAAATGGAACTTTTTTTTTTTTTGGTATCGTGGCCGGCTCAGCCTTCCCTGCGGGGGGTGAGGCTGACACAGCTTGTGGTGCCAAGGATTGAACCATGGTCCCTGCGGGGGTCTAAGGTTTACTAAGAGCAGGCGCTTTAGACCATTGAACCATCTTGCCCACCTCCCCCCACCCCCAGTGCATTTTTATGTTTTATCTTGAGGTAAGATCTTGCTTAAACTTTCCATCCTGCTCCAGCCTCCCCAGGTGCTGGGATCATGGACATGCAGCACCACACCACCACACCTGGCTTGTAGTTTTAGTTTTTAAAGTGTCCTTTAAGTCTAGAGAGATGGTGTCCCTAACTATGGTTTCTGTTGCCTGATCACCCATGCAATCTTGATTATTCCTAGAGAACACTTTGAGCTTTGGGGCCTTCAGCTGAGACCTAAGTCTTTGTCCCTACTCTGAATTTTTTGTATTTAGTACAAGGTCTACAGAGTCTCACTACATAGATGGGACTCACAGTGATCCTCCTGTTTCAGCCTCCCGGGTGCTGAGATTACAGGTGCGCACTACCATGCCCAGTCTCAAATGCTGTCTCAACATCCCCCCCGGGGGGTGGGGTGGCTGGCATGGCATGCTGGGGCTCGAACCTCGACTGCTGTGCTCTGCCTAAGCAGGTGCTTTAGTCTGCTGAGCTATCTGGTTGCCCCTTCCAACTCCAGATTTGTATCAAGGCCTACAGCTTGAATTGGCACCAAACCCTGAAAGTCACCAGCCAAAGACAGAAACATTATGATTTAACAGTGTGCACCTCTGCAATATCCTATTGGCTGTGGCTAATTCTGAGACTACCTAATGTATTAGCCTGCTGAGCCAATGAAAAATCCAGTGTATGGGGCAGAGGTACAGTCGGTTTCCACAGATAAATCATAACACCTTCCTGTTTATTTCTTTGTCCAGTGCCATTAATACACATGCATACCAAGAGAAAGGTTCATTTTCAATTAAGCTTAAATAAACATTTAGTCAACACCCATTATATAACAGCTTCATGTGTGGCCGTATCCCTGCCCCCAACAGCACACAGTCTACTGGAAAACACGACCATAGTGTATTCATTTACCCAGTGCACACTCAGTGAGCAGTTATGTGTTCCCACGTCTTCCTGGAGCACACAAAACCCCCGTGGCTCCCCTGGAACCTTTGGTCCATTTCACCTCCTGCTCTTGGCTCTTCCTGGGAGGCTGGAGCTGTGGGAGCTGAGAGGCCTGAGTGCTGCAGTGCGGATGGGATCGGGGAGCCTGGAAACCTCCACAGTGCTTGGCTTCTAGAGAGGTAATTACCAGGGGGTGTAGACTAAACCGCTGGTCGTGGTGGGGGCAGGAAGCTGAGCAGGGAGGTCTCCAGACAGTCCCACCAGGCCTATGTGAACAAACAGGATCCAATTTTCTGAGCTCCCAAAGGAGACATAGGTGTGTCCAATACTAGGCTTATTTCTGTTAACAGACTAGAACACTTGACATAAAATCAGTGTGGGAGGGCTAGCTAGTGGATCAGAGCACCTGCGTAGCCGTACACGGGGACAGAGGTTAGAACCCCAGCCTGCTGTGCCAGCCCCGCCCCCGGGGTGCGCTGAGAAGATGGTTGAGACTGAGTGTGGTGGTGCACGCCTGTTATCCCAGCGCTGGGGAGGCTGCGAACAGGAGGATCACTATGAGTCTGATCTGTGTAGTGAGACCATGTAGCCCTGTAGTAAATAAATAAACAAATAAGGCCTGGAAAATGCGTGATGCATGTTCACGCTTTCTGTGACGGATTTGCTTTGTGTAAAACATGTAGTTAGTATAGGGTCTACAGGGTCTCACTACACAGATCAGATTCGCAGTGATCCTCCTGTTTTTAGCCTCCCAAGTGCTGGGCTACAGGTGCACGTCGGCATGCCCAGTCTCATATTTGCTTTTTAGTAAATGAAGTTAATGCTGTTTTTAGGATTTTTGTGGCATTCATCCCATCTTGAGAGAATGAAAAAATAGGACAAGCGTCGCAAAGGTAAGGATGACCGACACTAATGTAGCTACTCCCAGGCAGCGCAGACCACCCTCTTCTGGCTTTCCGTCAGTTGCCCTCCACTGCAGCACAAGCACGCAGACCACGCCCAGTAGCACCTGGCGGCCCGGCGGCACTGACTCCACAGCTCATGCATGAGTAGACTTCAGACCTTTCTCTTGCTGTTTTGGCCTCCTTGCTTCCCTGGCTTGGAACAGTTTCTTCCCACTGATGAGGATGAAATGTACTTTTCTAAAGCCCTATTGAGAGGAGCCATTGCTAAAACCGCTCCCGTCAGTTCATGGGCATGGTAGTGCATACACAGAATCCCAGTACCCAGGAGACTGAAACAGGAGGATCCCTGTGAGTCCCATCTACGTAGTGAGACTCTGTAGACCTTGTACTAAATACATTAAAAAAAAAAAAATCCAGAGTAGTTTCATGGCTTCCTTGTGGCCCCTTACTTGAGCCCAGGGAGCCTGGGTGGGTGTGCTGAGGAAAGATGGTAATCCTGGAGGCCACAGGTGCTGTGTGGTCTCAGAGCCCACTTTCTTTCTGTCAGTCCTGTCATAGGACGGTTCCTCCCCAGGCCTACTGGCCACGATCTGAGAGATGCCAGTCAGTGAGCACCAGGGCTAGAGTCTCTGGAAGCAGATGCTGGGTGGAGCTGTGAAAGTGACTGAGTTAGGGGGAGGATACACGAGGAGGATGCAGGAGAGCCTTCTGGCTGTGAGGCAATCAGATCCTAGAGAAGGCAAGGGGAGCAGGTAAGCAGGGCCAGGTGGGCTGGGGCACCAGGCAGATAGGTCAGACCGTTGGCCCAGCGGGCCTGGAAACAAAGGCCGGTGTTAGAGGGGTCGTTGCCATGGGCAGACATGGTCAGGCCAAGAGCACGGCCAACTGCAGCAGCAGGAGCAGCAGTAACAGTGACAAAAGGATCCTGAAGGCTGAAGGTGGTTAGTGTAGACCACTGGTGAGTTGTTTCTGGAGTGGAGGTCCCGGAGTCACCCATGGGTCCCACAGGGCTCTCCAAACACAGATGGGTAAGGTGGCGAGCAGCCACGGCAGTGGGGTAGGACTGGAGAGCAGCCACTGTGCCTCCCTGGCACCCAAGGACCGAGGCACCGTCGAGGAGAGTGTGGAGGATGCAGCCAGCCTGGAGGGCATCAGCGCTGGGCTGGATCTCTTCCCCAGTCTTCATCGTCATGCCTCTCTGGGCAGAGTGCAAGGCAGGGCAGAATAAATGCAGCCCAAGTGCACGCAGCCTGTGGGAGAAGCCAGGATTCTCCAGGAAAGAGACAGCTCAGAGCAAGCTTGAACAGACACCCGTCTGCTTGCTGTGCGTCCCGGAAGCCACTATGTGGTTCTGTAGGATTGTTCTCCACCTCCTGGGCAATGAGTCTTGCCAAGGCTGGGGCTTGTGGGGTACCTTGGAGGGGAGATGGGAAGGGAGAGAAGAAGGGGGGACAAGCAATGAGGAGGAAGAAGAAGGGGAAGGGAGGGACAGGGTAGGAAGACCATGGAAGCAGAGCATGTACGTACACACACATACACATGCACGCACGAATGCATGCACACACACACACACACACACACACATACACACTGACTTTCCTGTGTACCTGCGTTTTCCATCTGGAGGAGTCAGCGCTCTCTTCAGGCTGATTCCACAGCTGTCTGGGAGCCCCCAATCCCTGCAGCTCCTGGGCAGCAGCCTGAGCCTCCCTGCAGCACTGGTGGGGGTGTGATGGAGGAGGCTGGGGGGTGGTCTTACCACTTTCCACATAGCTCACTCTCCCTCCCCTCCTGGTCCTTGGCTTTCTGGACGCTGTGCCACAGACATCCCGGCCACAGGAAGCATTTGAGCTGCAGTCCTGCAGTGGATGATGCTGGGCAAATTACTTTTGATAGCCAGCAGTTAAGATAATTTTTTTAAATGACAGAAACAGGACTCAGCTAGTGGTGCTCAAAACAGGTTGCAGAGACAGATTCCAGTGACCACTTACAAAGCCACTTTGTTTTCTTCATTTGCAAAAGTGACCTTGAAACTTGTCCATTTGGCAGGGCTGTCGGAGAGCAGGGTGGAAGGTGTGGGAGGTTCGTTTCCCTTCTATGAAGGTCAGGGTAGCATCCATTTCCCTGCTATGCCCAGTCCTCTGCCTTTGCCGTAAGAGTTGCTAAGTAAAATTTTATTGATTGTTAAAAAGGAAGTGACATCGAATATTAGTAAAGCTTTCCCTAGTGCTGCTTTCGTGAGAGGGTTGGTGGCACTGATTCTTTGTGGTCACTGCCTCACATCGGAGTGAATGCAGTGCAGGTTGCAGAGACAGACTCCAGTGACCAACACTGGAGTTGTCATGGGTGTGGGGGTCACAGAGGTGACAACATTGCTTGTCTTTGCTTTCTGATAGTCTTGTCTGGGCTGAGGAAAGCTCTACATTTATATTCTTTAGTCTATAAAACCGTAGAAGGAAGTATAAGGCATACTTTGCCACTCACATTCCTGGATGTGTTTGCTAAGGGCTGGGCACCTGAAACAATAGCAGTTTATCATCCCCCGTTTCTGAAGGCTGGAGACCAAGGTGTGCACAGAGTCGACCTCCTCCATGGCCTCTCTCCTTGGCTTGCAGGGGCGGTCGTCTCCCTGTGGCTTCGCATCCTCTTTCCTTTGTGTCACTTTATCGTCTTCCTCTGACAAAAAGTCAGATTGGAGTAGAGCCACCCCAACTGCCTCACTGTTACCTTTTTTAAGGCCATCTCTCTAAATTCTACAGTACTGGGAGGTTAGCTCTTCTTCTAAGAATTTGAAAGAACAAAATGCAGCCTGTGACCCTACCTTTGCCTCGTTCACTCTTGATGTACCCTTGTTCTTATGGCTGAAGGGCTGACCCCCCACCTTCTTAAAGCACCTCTGTGATTGCATGGTCCTCACAGGTGGGTGTGGCTTGCGTTCTCTAGCACAGGGCTTCCTGAAAGCTCTGTGAAGATTTTTATGCCTTGAGGCCTGTTTATGAAGAGATATCTGGAGGATCCACTTCTTTGAAAATAAGAATTGTCCTCTAATTTATTTTCTTTCACTAAGTTTGAGTTTCTAGGCTCACAGTTTTCTGAAAATAGAGCCAACTAAAGCACAACAGAGAAGTTCAAGGTCCTTCTTTCAGACGAGTGATCTCCTGGGAGCTTAGCACACAGTTGTGGACAGGAAAAGCCTCAGCCCATGCCTGCTTTGGTTCATCATTAGTGGAGTAAACAAAAGAAGAGGCGCAGCAATTTTTTTCTTTTTTTCTTTTTTTTTTTTTTCTTTAATGTATTTGGTTGTTACAGGGTTTCACTATGCAGCTCAGCTTCATAGTGATCCTTCTATTTTTCAGCCTCCCCAGTTCTGCAATTACAGCTGTGTGCCACCACTATGCCCAGACTCTGGGGGCAGGGCTGGAATGGCATGTGGTACCAAGGGTCAGACTGTGGTCCCTGCCTTTCCCAAACTTACCTAAGTAGGAGCTTTAGTCCACTGAGCTATCTTGCTGGCCCAGCAATTCTTACTAGAATTTCCTTCCTCAGTGCTTTGTCTCCATCCATCCATCCATCCATCCATCCATCCATCCATCCATCCATTCATCCATCCATCCATCCATCCATCCATTCATCCATCCATCCATCCATCCATCCATCCATCCATTCATCCATCCATCCATCCATCCAGTAAACATTTAGGGAGCACCTTCCACATCTGAGGCCTTATTGATGAGTTGGAAGAACACCACCAGTGAGTTAAAACAGCAAGGTCTGTGTGGCTCTTAAATGTAAATTCCTCAGCATATCATTTTATAGATGCAGCTGTAACAAATTTAGAAAATTAGGTCAAATGTGATCAAAATTAGGTGCGGTAAGGGGAATACAGACATCTGATTAAGATATCTTTTTCTAGACAGACAGTAGGAAGTAGAGAAATCCTTTTTTAAATAGGAAAAGAAACAAGATGGAGAGGGAAGGGAAAAGATTAAATTAAAAATAGAATTGAAGAAAAAATGGAAATAGAGCTTTTAGAAATGGAGAAGAGAACAAGAATTGGAGTGAGCAGGGAAGGGTGGAGGGAAAGGGAGCAAAACAGAGTCAAGACAGCTTAGGCACATGGGGAAACTCCCCACAGTAGGTGTAATCATGCATTGCAAACACAAAAAACTTAATTAATCAACTAAACAAAAAAAGACTCCATTTTCTTTCTATTTTTGTCATTATATTTTCCTAAAAGTATTGTGCTGAGAAAAATGTTAGAGATTTGAGGTGCTATTTGCAGGCTGACTTGCAAAGGTTCCGCTGTGGTGCCTGTGGCCTCTCATGTCCCCTATACCTTGATTTGATTTCTTTTCTGATGAAAAAAAAAAAAAAAGTTTAAGATGCTCCAGTCTGGAAGTTGCAATAAATTGAACTTCTTCTCAATCAGAAATAGCTCACACATGTTGTATATCTAAGAGCTGAGAGCATTGGTCCATTTAGAGCTGAAAAGCTAAGTGAGATGGGGTTAGGGAAAGAAAAAAAAGATAAGTGCAGTCTATTTTCCAAAGAGTAATTATATTTTTACACCTCTTCAAGCTGTGCTATTTTCCTTTTCTTTTTTTGTGTGGCAGCACTAGATTTAAAAGCACATGGAAAAACAGCAGATGGAGCATTACAACAGAAGACATTATATCAGTCAGATTAAGCGAGACAGGTTTGCTGGGGAGGCTTCAGCTGCTGCTCGGAGCTCCGTGCACACTCCGCTGAGTGCTGACTGGCGGGGTGCGGCTTGGGCAGCCGAGCCACTAGGATCCGTGACATTGCCTGGCCTCTCACTGTAGAAAGCTGTGATTTCCAAGTACTGTAATGCTACAACATTCTAGACTCAGCAATGCTCACGCTGGGTACTAGGATTGAAGTCGGGACCTCTTTACGAGTCACAGCCTAGCTCTTTTATTTGCTTGTTTACTTGCTTATTTATTTAAGTTTTTTTGGAGACTGGTTCTTGTTATGTTCTATGTTGCCCAGGCTGGGCTGGAACCTGTGCTTCTCCTGCCCCAGCCTCTCAGAGGACTGAGATTACAGTCATGAACCTCTGTGATCAGCTTAGTTGGGCATCTTTAAACAAATGTCTCAATATCTCTTTGTACTTCCATCGCCCCATCTGTAAAGTGGGTATGAAATTATACCTACTTTGTATAATTTGTAGGGATGTCTGAAGACTAAATATAAAATATTGTAGTGGTCTTTTTCCTCTGGGGGGTGGATTACTAAAGATTGACTCCATGGAACATGGAGCTACATCCCCAGCCCCCCCTCCTTTTTTTTTTAATTTTAAGGCAGTCTCACTTGCAATCTTCCCGCCTCAGCCTCAGCCTCAGCCTCCCAAGAGCTGGGGTCACAGACATATGCCACCACATCCAGAACAATAAAGTTCTTAGGTTAGCACCTGGCATGCAGTCATGGTAGGTGACCAGAATGAATAGCTACCGGTTCTCTTTAGGCAGTGTGTGGCAGAGTCAGAGAGTCCCTGTCAGCCCTGGGAGCGCCACACATAGAGCTGTGAAGAGTGAAGCCAAAACTTCAGTGGAGGCTCCAGGAAGTCAGAGATGCCAGCTGCTGAGGGAAACTAACGGGAAACTAACGGCAGCAAGCACAATCAGGCCAGGGAGGGCAGAGTCAGGAGGTGAGGGGCTGCCTCAGCCCCCGAGAGCCCACGTAGCTCCACTGTGTGTCCCAGGGCCAGACGCAGAACTGTGGTGCTTCGGTCTGATCGCTCTCTGAGATTTCCTATCCCTTCCTTTTGGAATGGGGATATTTACCGTATCTCCCACCACTGTATGTTAAAAGTATGTAGTTTATATTTTTGATTTCTTATAGTGGCTCACAGCAGCTACGAGTTTGCCTTGAGAGAAGGCTTTGGAGTTGGACTTTTGAGCCATACTGGAAGAATTAAGAGACCGAAAGAACTCAGTGCACAGAGTGTGTTTTACGGCCACAGCTGTTGGGAGCCAAGTGGATGTCGCAGTTTGTGTCCCAGCCTGTGATACTAAGGGAAGTGCTTCCTTTCGGAGATGGGTCCTTATGGCAGGTCTTCAGGCCACTGGGACTGTGCCCTTGAAGGAGACAGGGGGATCCCAGCCACTTCTTCCTCTTCTTTTGCATCCTGGCCTAAGGTGGGTGAGTGGTTGTGCTCTGCCATATGCAAGCCCGTGACGGGCCCCCAGGCCCATAGCAACATGGCCAATGAGTCATGGATGGAACCAACAAATCCGAGAGCTGCTGTGAACCCTTCCTCTTTATAAGCTGCCTCAGGTATTTTAGCAATAGAAAATTCATGTGCTTCCTGTTGTGGGTGATCTAAAGAGAGACTTCAGAAATCATTAGTGTTAGCTCTTAGGGACTGCAAATGATGAAGCAGGAGCTTTGCCTATTAAGCCCATTACACCTGACAAATGAACAGCCCCTTGTGTAAACATGGGTCAGAGAGTCAGGTAAAGTGCTACTAACAAAACCACACAAAATGCCTGTGCTTTTCTGGGTCATAAGGCTGATCCAAGGGTCTGCCTTCAAGTGAGACTGAAAAAGTGATGAAAACATCTTGTTTAAAAATTTCCCCCACCTACAAAAAGCTCCTTGCTTATAAACCAGAATTGAGAGCATGCAGGGCACTGTCCAGGCTGAAATCTCTTTCCTGAGGTTGGCAGCCATGGGACCATGCACACATCGGACAAGCTGATAATTTCCATCCTGTGTGTTGCAAACAGCTCCATTTGGCAAGAGCTGCAGAAAATGAGCTCATTGGCTGACACATTTGGAATAAACACTAAGGTGCTAGAACCCTCCAGTGCCTTTTAGTTCTGAGGAGGAGACAGAGGAGCTCAGACAGCTGCCATATTCACGGTACTAACTGCAGGGCCAGGAGGGAATGGAAGCGAACTTGCTGGCCTTCTATCTCAGTGGGGAAAATCTTATTTACAGAATCTGGAAAGTCACCATACTCAATCTCTCTCTCCCTTAGCCCTGGCCCCCTAGCATAGATCAGATCACCGCACCTGCCCACAGTGTTGTCACACCTCCAAGACAGGGAAGTCCCTCATGAACAGCATCTGTATTTTACTGGTAAAATCTGGTAATAAAAATGTAAGCACACTGTGCTCCACTGGGCCCAGTCCCTTTGCCCAGGAATAGCATAGTGGCCATCGGCTCTGCCCACAGGTTAGTGTTTCTGGCAGAAAAATAACTTCTGAAATTCCACTCAATGACATGGAAGGTTGCCTTGGAGAGAAAAGCAGAAGGGAGGGGGACAGTAAGGAAGCAGAACCATGCTGGGAACATGCCAGTCATCCCAGTGTTCTGCGAGGTTGAGGCAGAAGGACAACAAGCTTGAGCCTAAATCAGAGCAATTTAGTGACTCAGTCCCTTTCTCAAAATAAAATAATAACAAGGAATGGGATATAGCCTATTGTGAAGGACCAGAATTTAATCCCAGTACAGAGCAGTCCTAGGTTAGCAGCCCACAACAAAGTGTTTGTCTCTCAAAGACATAGGCCAGGGAGAAGCGTCACCATTCTAGCAGCCCAGGCCCCTGAAGGCTGTCATGTCCCTCTGGAGTCCAAGAGTAGCGGCAGACAGGATGCAGCTGGCCACTCTATTAGCTTCCAGGATGATGGAGCCAGGGCCGTTGCTGGGGCTGCCAGACCTGCTGCATTCCAGGCATCCCGCGACCCAGGCTTTCCTTCCTCTCTTCTGATGTTACAAATTTAGAAATCAAGGCAGTTCCCCAGGGTTGGGGTGGGGACTCTGAGGTCCACAGGGACACTGAGAACAAGGAGAGAAGTTTCCAGGTCATTCACGGCACTTCCCTGACGTAGGGGAAAGGGAAAGAAGGGCAGGGACTGACACCCTGAACTAAAAACAGGCAAATCAGAAAAGGGGTGGTGGTAAGGGTTAGGATTGTCCTTTGCTTCTTTGTTCTTCACAGTGGTGGCCACGGAGCATACAGCTGGCCTCCCTCTCCTTGGTGACTGGGCCTGAAGTACAGAAAGGAGCCCAGAGTGGATTCCCAAAACTCGTTCTCATCTATATGCTTTGACCTCTTCCTTTTGCACGTCCATCCCAGCTCTGGATGAGGACAGCAACAAGCTGGCAGAGTTGCGTCTGCAGACACCACGGCACAGCATCTGGATGAGGGGGACACAGGTAAGGTCACAGCTCAGCCAGGCCTAGCACAGGCTCCCCACCGCTAGCCTGCGGCCCTGTGCATGGCACCCACTGTGTCTAGGACAGGACCCTTGCCCTCACTGATGTCCCCAGGGCCTCTCGCACCAGATACAATCAGAGGCTTCCAGATACTTCTGAGGCATCTTTACCTGGCTGTTTGTACCTAGGGATGATGACTCTGAGACTTAGGCTTACCACATAAGTGAGCAGAAGCACTTCTAAGGGTTTTGCCTAAAAACGCACCCTAGAAAACAGTGAGTTAGGCCAGGAATAAGATTCAGACATGAGTTTGAAGACTCGGAGCCCAGTGTGGTTCCTGCTCCTCCACTAAGCCACAGAACTCTTTGCAGTGCTTTCTTTCATGAAGTTGTTTTCCATGGTAGATTATATATTACTACACTTTGGGATCAAATTAAATTTTCATTCTTTCCTTCTTTTCTTCCTCTATTCCCTCCCTCCCTTCTTCATTTCCTTTCTTCTTTCCATTTATAAAAAAACATTGTGCTCATCTGTCTTGTTCTTGCTTCACCTATTCAGAGTTCCTTATTTCCCTTCAGTTTTGACCTTCCAGGTTCCAGAAAGGATAGCTAACGTGAGAAGCATCTCACATCTGAAGTCAGGTACATTCCCCTGCTGATGGCTGCCACTGCAGGCTAGAGCTGAGGGGGTTTTATGCAGGGTCTGTTTATTTTTCTCCCTTTTCAGATAAGAAAAGTAGAAAAAGAAAGAATGATTTTTCTCAAGGTCACACAGATGGCCAGTAGCATAACTGGCCCTTGAGACTTGTGCCCTTGAGTTGGATGCGGTGTATTGGGCTATCTCTAAGAAGGTATCATGGCGCTAGCATTATTGGAGGTGACTAGATGTAGGGGCTTCAAAAGTGAGCCCCGTTGGGCTGAGATCACAGACTATGGGGAAATCATTCTCTTATCGCGCCTCAGACCTTTCAAAAAGTGTGGCAGTGTCCCTAGGGCTGTCTTGGATGGTCTTGGGGAATGCCTGCAGGACTTGTTTCTTCTGTTAGAGACCCACAAGGGACACTCATAGGGGAGGTACTAGAATGATCTGACCTTTACCCCAGTCTTGTCATCTGTAGATACCACTGCAGACAAGAGACCACACTCAGGTTCCTAGGAGAGAGGGTCTAAATAGACCTGCTGGGAACATGCTACTCCTTTCATGAGATTTCAAGCATCTGTTCCAAATTTAATCATCTCTATTCATGGACAGGTTCTACTTAGCCTTTTTTGGACTTAAAGGTTCACATTCCCAGTCAGGGCCTGTTTAGGCCATCCTGACACAAACTCACCTTGGGACGCTCTACCTTGCCATCTTCCACACGTGTGTGAGTGGATATGATATAAAGCAGCTGAAGAACTGTGCAGGGGTATGTGTGTCCAACCCTGCCTGAGGGGCTTTGGTCTGGCACCCACTAGAGGCTGGAGTCCCTGCAGCAAGGAGGTCTATGTCAGATGGCAAGGACAGGGGCTTGGGGGATACAGCAGCAAAGCTGAGAAAGTCAGGACTGGGGTGAGGATGAAAGTCTAGCCGGGCGTGGTGGCGCACACCTGTAATCCCAGCACTCGGGAGGCTGAGGCAGGAGGATCGGTGCAAGTTCGAGACCAGCCTGAGCTACAGAATTGAGCTCAAGGCCAGTCTGAACTACATAGCGAGACCCTGTCTCAAAAAGCCAATTAAAAAAAAAAAAAAAAAAAAGTCTGTCACCCCACTTCTGGTCACCATTATCAGAGTTTTGGGGAGAAAGTGCCCTTTGTGTCTGATGGGTGACAGGGAAGAGCACAGGCTCCCATTTGTCAGCTAGAGTAAAGCAGTGACAGTGTTGGTGAGTGAGGAAAGAGGCTGCACACCCACAGGTGGGCAGAGAGACCTGGCCCAGGATTGTTAGTAGCCCTGAGCCACATCAAATGTGCATCATAAACCATTATGTACTCTTTTTTAAAAAAAAATTTTAAATTTATTTTTTTCTTGTTTCAGAACTTTTGTTTGTTTGTTCATTTATGTTTATGGCTGGCTCAGCTTGCCCTGAAGGGAAGGCAGGGCTGGCGCAGCATGTGGTGCTGGGGATCAAACCATGGTCCCTGAAGCTGCCCAAGCTTTCCTAAGCAGGCGCTTTAGACCACTGAGCCATCCTGCCGGGCCCCCATTATGTCCTCTTGAGAGCCCCCGCTAAACAACATTAAGTATCCAGGTGAGGACACCAGTGAATGCATAATCATTTATTATAAATCACTCAGATTTTACACATTACTAGTGGCAAAATTAACATCTCCAAAGACTTGCAGGGTGAAGAAACTTGATTATGACAATTTCTAATTAGTATTAGTACACTTTTCTAAAATGTAAATTTTAAAACCTACGTCTTTCTGAAAGACCTATCTTTAAAGTTCTCTGATACCAGTATTGTAAAGCCTTTCTTTTGCCCTGACGCCTAACAGAAAGGTCATGCTGTCCCAGCAAATCAGCATGCTCTTTACACAGCAAGAGAATACACAGAAATCGTTTTAATCCAGATGCTACACTATGATCACTTTCTATTTTGCCAAAATCAATGATGCCTACATGCAGATAAAACATTAGTAGATGGAGCTCAGATAACTGTTGGTTATTAGGATCTGATAGCCTCGTGTGGAAAATTAATACACTTGTTAAGTAGAAGCAGTAAAGTACATGCGTCAATGGCTACAATCAATTAGAATACAAATTAGGTGTCTAAGCATTTGACTGAGAGCTTAATTTAAACTTATTTGATGCTAGCATGTGTGAGTTATACACCTTTGAAACAGCAATAACAATGAGAACAAAATCAAACAAGTAAACAGGTACTGATTTATATGGGGGCTGAGTGTGCAGTTCAGGACATAAAAATAGCTGGGTAGGGAAAGACAGTGGAACACTGGCAAGGTGAGAATGGTAAAAAAAAACACTAGCGCTATTTCCTTTATCTTCAGCTTTTAAGGTTTGCAGTTCTTTCTTTTAAACAAACAGAAAACCAGACAGACACCGTAATGACAAGCCAGGGATATTTTCCAGTTGATCTGGAGTCCTTCTGCTTTTGCTTTCTCTTTTGTCCCTTTGTTCCTTTATGCATACTTAAAAGCAATTCTGGATTAATTGGTAGAAAATAAAACAAATGCTTCCTGGGTCACACTGAGGAATTTAATATGTATCTTGCCAAGTTAGTGTCATGTACAAGCACATAACAATGTATGCTGGACACAGTGTAGCTACATTGGTAAAAGCACATGTCCACATTCTAATGTTAAATCACAGTACTAATATTGACTTAAAATTAGTTTTTCCCATTGATAGTTGTAGTTGACAATATTTTGAGACAATTACAAAATTTCCCAACCACATACATTCTATCCCCCTCTTCCCACCTTCTACCCTCTTCTACAGTTCCATGGATGAGACAGTGACAAGAGCTGCAGGCCAGGGTGTCACTGTGCACTATGATGGTCAAGGTCCCAGCTTCAGGCACTGCCGTCCCCAGTCTTGACCTTCCGGGCCTCGATCATGGGCTTGGTTGCCCGTTTCCGGTCGGTGGCCAGCCCCAGGAAGCACATGAAGTCAATGAACCATGTGGTCGGGTTGAAATTCAAGCCAAGCTCGCTGGCTGAGTAGTCGAAGGGAAAGGTGTGGTGATAATTGTGGAAGCCTTCGCCTGGAACACAAAGTGGCATTGAAGCAATCCCATCACCCCCTCCCCTGCCCAACATGCACAGATTGTCTTGTCACCTATTCTTTGACAGTCTACCATATGTCAAAGACTGTGAGGAGCGAAAGACCTGGCTCCAGTGCTCAGAAGCAACTCCTTGGTTGGCTAACAGATTAAATATGAACAGAAAAGCAACATGGTCCCTGCATGAACTTTCCCACAGAAACTGCTGACCAGATGATACCCACCAGAGCTCTATCCACTAGTGGCTGGTGAGAGGTCTTCACTGTGCTGTGTATTCATGGAAGGAAACCAGTCTCTGCAGACTGGAGCGGCAACAGGAAGACTTTGGGGGGAGTGTGGGAGGGCGGCATGAAAATTTTTCAGACAGGTAGGTATGAGATACGATCAAAACATTCAGTGAATGTTTAAATTTTTAAAATTATAGCAAGGCACATTGCCATTAATCCTCCTCAAAATACTTCCCCTCACATCAAGCACACTTATTCCACCACTCTCAGCACTTTCTGGAGCGGGTTTGGAAGGCCCTATTCATGTCTTCGTGAGGTGTAATCAAAACTACCATCAGTGCTGCTGCTCTCATCCGGCGGAGGGGTGGGCTCATGAATAGTCTGCCCTCAGTTACCTTAATCATCAGATCTGGCACCATGTGACCTCTGGCTCTTCCCAAGTCAAAATGACCATGAAAGGTAAATATTTTGAGTCGGTCCAGGACAATGAGACAGATGCCACAGTGCAGCTAAAGACAGACAAAAAGGCTTCCAGGCCACTTCCAAATGGGTGAAGTATTTGAGTCAAAAGGTAGTGCAGGACAGGGACAATTAATGGTGTCTTTTGCAGTTAAAAATAAAATATAATAGTCACTCACTGTATTTTTATCACACCATGTGTTCCTATGAAGTAGGCATCACCATGGTCCATTTAGTAGATAAAGACCTAAATCATGGCGACCACAAGGCTCACTCAAGAGCCAGGCTTCTGGAGCCAGCAAAAGTTCTCTCTGCTCCACCTCCTGTCCTTACACTCCCCATAAGCTATTCAGAAGGCAACAGAACCAGGGCTGCCCTTTGTCCCCCGACCCCAATGTCCTACTCACCAATGGCGCCCAGAGCCACAAGAGGGTTCTGGCGAGGGCTGATGTGCTTGTCGTAGGGCCGGTTTCCATACATGTGGGCAACGCTGTTGACCATCCAGGTGCCATTGAGGGCAATGGCATAACGCAGGATGGCAGCCAAGAAGTAGGAATTCCACAGGCTCTCTCCCCAGGTGCACCAGGGCACTAGCGTAGGGACCACAAAGCACATGAGCACCACGGAGATCTTGTAGTACCTGTGAGGTGGGACACTGGTCACCACTGTGCACATGATGACGGCGGTGGGGCCTTGCTGAGTGAAGAATAAAGGAAGAGTAAAGGGGGACACGGAGGGACTCGTGCCACTCAGCACCTTCACCCCTTTCTGCGCACTTCTGTCCCTCTGTGCAGACAAAAGCCTACACAAACCTCCAAGACCAGGCCGGACCACAGGTCTGAGAGCAGGGACAGGCCGGCAGCTGTCGGAAGTGGGCAGCCCTGCAGCACAGGTGGGAAGAATTTCCGTGTAAGATGGACACTGTGCCGCCAAGCCTGTATGCCTTAGCAGGTCATTCGTCCTGCGAGCCATCAGCGTGAGATGGGCGCTAGAGAGTGCTTCCAGCAGACAGCGTCAACATCAGGCTTTCTCCTTGTTAAAAAAAAAAAATACTAATTTTTATCAGTGCACAGTTTAGTTCATAATGCCCATGCCTTTGTGGGGAGGAGACCCACGTACAGAAGACCCTTCATTCTTCTTTTCCCCCTTCCTTTCCCTTCTCTTTGTTCTCTCCACCTCTCAGTCCCCTTCCCTTTATAAAAGCTCCACCTCCCTATTTCCTATTCTCCATCTTCTATTTTACTCTTTAGTGCTCTACTGAGACTGGTAAAAAGACAAACAACTTCCCACTTTGAGAGAAATCTCTGCCCATCAGCTATTGCATTCTAAACCAGCATAAAAAAAATAAACAGCAAGCGTAAGACACAGGTGTGGTCACATAAAAAGTAATGATTAAAAAGCAAAACGTTGCTAGTTATATTTCTGGCCCTTATCGCTGGCAAACACTTGCTGGGAACCGACCATGTGGCAGGGCTCTCTGTAGACCTCATATGAACTGATTCATTTAACACTCTCCCAGGCAGGAATCAATATCATTTCCATTTTCCAGATGAAGTCACAAGACTAATTAAGGTGAGGGCCACATTTCATACTCAGGTAGCATTCTTTTTTTTTTTGTCTTTTTGAAATAGGGTCTCGCTATGCAGTTCAGGCTGGCCTTGAGCTCACTTTTGTAGCCCAGGCTGGTCTCGAACTCATATCGATCCTCCTGCCCCAGACTCCTGAGTGCTGGGATTACAGGCGTGCGCCACCACGCCCGGCTTCAGGTAGCATTCTGCCGTGCTGCTCTGCCTTACAAACAAGACCACATCCCTAAGTATGCTCTGCAGCTCATTAGCTGTACAGACGTGTTGGCTCCTAGAATCACTATTTGGGGGCAACATGTTAATCCATCAGGCACTGGGACAGCAGAGAGTTGCATTTTAGTGGTAGTGGGCACCTAGACAGTCAGAGGAGGGACTGACTAATGGTCTTGAGGGGGTCCCTAGGGCCCTGTGCAGAGCCTTTTGGGGGGTACCATGAGGCCTACCTGTAAGGTGCAGAGGGACACTGCAGTAAGCAGAGGGATTTGCTCATCCGCAGTGGGCTTCAGAGGTTCCAGAGACTACTCTGGGCTGGATGCCTTAAGACTTGTCCCCACATGCAAGGTGTCACCATGTCATCCAGCCATAGGCCCCAAGCGCCCTGGGGTAGGGCGCCATGGGCAAGGCTTATGCCCAGAAAGGGCCACAGCGTGGGCTGAAGCACAGTTCAAAAGGGTGCAGCATGGGGAGGGAGCACCCAACCATATGGCAGTCCTGGGCCTGGGGGCAGGGTGAGCGCAGGTGAGGGCCGGGGCTCTGAGGAAGCGGGACAGGGTGTCCACAGCCCAGGCTCCTCTTTTGTCCTCTATGGGGAGAAGAAAGCAGCCAACGTGGCTAAGAGGAGGCACAGTGCCACTGCAGGGCCCCTTCCCCTCCTGCCACTCTCTGCTCATAACTGGGCCTTTCCATGCAGCCTCTCCTACACCTGCTCTGAGTCACACTCCTGGCCCTTACATGGCTCCTAAGAAGAGGGTGACAGAAAACACCTGCACTGAAAGCTGGCTGTGTGCCAGTCAGAAAGCTCTGTGTGCCAAGGCTCTTCCTGCCTAATCCTCCAGCCATTGAGGCCTGGATGTGGGCAATGCCAGTGTTTCCAGGGAGGGCTGAGGCTGCTCCAGCTGCCCATCATGCCCGATCTGGCTATGGCTTTTTCCACATGACCATGGCCCAGGATGTGGCGGCCTGTACTGCCTCCTCCCTTGGGACAGTCTGAGAGCCACTTGCTGGCCTTGGCACCACTCTGCCAGGGGACTGGGCTGCTGAGGAGAGTGAGTGCTTCCCAAAGTGTGACAGAGCAAGTCTGAGTTCTCCTGGCCAGCACCACCACTGTCTAGCCACATTCACTGTTACTCAAAACGGATGCATTTGTTTGTTTATTTGTTTGTTTGCCTGCTTTTGAGACTGGGCCTCACTGTGTATTCCAGGCTGGTCTTGAATTCCTAGGCCTTTAATCCTGCCTCCACCTCCCAAACTCCAGGATTATAGGCATCTACCACCACCTTCTGCAAAAAAGACAAAAGAGAAAATGCAGATAAAGGATTCTGTTGGGTGGGCATCTGCGCAGACAGATGCCTGCAGTGGCCTGCATCTCACAGAGCTGCCAGCCTCCGGGCCTCCCATCCAGCACCCAGGGCTTCCTTGCTTACCGACTCCAAATCCCAACTCCTCTTCCAAGAAGCCACAGAAAGCCTCCACTGAGCCCTCCAGCGCCGAGTGCTTCCTCGTGGAGAAGACTTCCTTCCTGCCACTTGTGGTGGCAGGAGTGAGGCTGGAGCGAGGCTGTTGCTCTGGCCCCATCTCTCTGCCAAATGGGATTTTTTATGTTGTAAAGTATCACAGAACATCCAACTCCCCAACTCGGCTACTTCCTGGTTGCTTGACCTCGAGTGAATTATTTAATTGTGTTGAGCCTCAGTTTTCCCTTCTGGAAAACGCTACACTGACAAATTCACTGAGTGCCTGCCACATGCCGGGCCATGCCCTAGCACTGAGATACAAAGTTAACCAAACAAAAATCACTGTCCTTGCAAAATTGGGTGTTGTGGCAGAGACCTTGGTATCCGATCTGCTCTGATAGCAAAGACAGACAATAAGTGAGATAGTAAAACACAGTGTAAGGCAGGCTAGTGGTAAATACTAAGAAAAAAGCAAATCGAGGGAGGAGAATGGCCTAGTACAGACAGGTACTGCAGCAGAAAGAGTGTATGTAGGAAAGGCCTTACTGACACTGTGATTTTCTAGTAAAATCCTGGAGGAAATGAGAAGCTAGCCATGTGGCCAACAGAGGCCGAGGAAACCACAAGCACAAAGGCTCCGAAGACATTCAGGGAAGAAGAGGAGAGCTGGCTGGAAGGGGACAAGGGGACAGCAGTAGGGGAGACGGAGTGTGAGGTCTCCTGGGAAGCCATTCCTTGATTCAGGTACAAGAGGATGAGGCACAGACCAGGATAGGATGAGAATGATCAGGTTCCGAGTGTGTCCCCAAGGAGAGTGACTGTGCTTGCTCACAGGCTCAGGGTTGGAGGGCAGGAGAGCTCTCCACTGCGACACCAAGGACGGAGACCCCAGAGCCCCCAAGAGGCAGGACAGCTGGGTGGTGGATGGAAGGAGTGCAGCTGTGGACCCCAGCAGCAGGAGCTGCCCACTGCACACTCAAAGGCAGAGTCCATGTCAGAGATTGGTGTGCAGGTCTGGAGCTCACAGGTGCCTGGAAGAGGAGGTGACTGGAATCCAGGTTTGGAACTCTCACTTGCAGCCCACAGCAGCCTCATGGAGGTTTTTCTACCTCTTTTCCAGGAGCACTGCAGGGTTTCACAGAGCCATTGGCTGTACTGGGACAGAGCCACCCTGGAATCACACTCAGTTCTTACATCCTGGTTATCTGCGGCTCATCCAGCCAACCAAGAGCAGGTCCCAGAGGTAAGCATGCCCAGGGACTTGCCTTCTGCACTGTGCATGCTTGTGTGAAGATGCTGTCACCTCAAGATGAGAAGTGGATGCGACATGTGCTCTAGCTAGACCGCAGAGCCCTTCTGGCTCTTGGCTGACATGGAGAGACTGGAACCCACCACGTAGCTGGAGGGAATGTGAAATGTACCAGCAGAATAGATGGTGGCAGAAACGTGGAGTCATCTTGTGACCCAACAGTGTCCCTCGATGCATGCCTCCTAAAGAATGGAGACCTGGGCCTTGAACACACACTGGCCTCCCACGTTCCTATGGCATCAGTCACAACAGGCAAATGGTGGAGATGAGCCAGGCCCACCCATAGATGAAAGCTAAGCAAAGCGTCATCATACATGTAACCCAATGCTATTCGGCCATTAAAAGAGATGAAATTCAGATATGTGAGGTGTGGTTGAAATATAAGGTGGATGTTAAACATGTTATTACAGTAAAAGATGTACTGTCTTTTTTTAAAATTAATTAATTAATTTATTTTCTTGTTTCAGAACCACTGTTTGTTTATTCACTCATTTTTATGGCCAACTCAGCCCTCCCCGAGGGCAGGGCTTGGGCAGCATGTGGTGCCAGAGATGGAACCGCGGTCCCTGAAGCTGCCTAAGCTTTCCCAAGCAGGCGCTTTAGACCACTGAGCCATCCTGCTTGGCCCCTGTACTGTCTTTTAAGCCCCCTCAAAATACTGCTCTGTGCTCTGAACACACTCACCCCATGCCTTTCGAGGGCAGCTCTGGCAGTCCTCTTTCAGGAATGTCTTCAGCTGCTCAGTCACGGCCCCCTCAGTGTCCTGACTCAATTCAAAACATTCGTTTTTACAAGAGTATTTTTGTTTGACAGGAATGATGTATGTAGAACCAGCCTATGACATGGCTGAGTGACTTCCTATTATATCATACCAATTCTGCTTCACATACTGCTTCTGATAGGGTGAGCTCTGTTCTTGCCTTCATCTGCTTATTCGCCACATGTGGCATCATGCCAACTTCTGGCTTTTTTGAGTCAAATGACAATGACAGTACATGTTTGGAACCAGCTTAGGACATCACAGCAGCTATGACAGCACAGTTAAAGATATTCATGAGAAAAAAACCCTCCAGAACTGCTGCAGGGAGAGGCAAGAGTGCTGGGATACATGTTCTCGGCAAGGGAGCATGTTCTCAGGGGACTGATGGCAATACATCTTTTCCTGTAATGATTTTTTAAACTTAAAGATTCACCTCACTTTTTACTCATACGCCATATACTACAACATGGATAAACTCAGGGAATATGAACATTTTTGCAAACCATACCAATGGCTGTATAACATTGTGAACTGACTTAATGGCAGGAAATTATTCTCTTACAAGTGGTTAAAATGGAAAATGTTATGCTGTATAAATTTTACTATAATAAAAATGTGGAAGCATCATTTTACTCAACAATAACAAGAGCACAGAGAGTGGAAATAGTTTCTCTTTTCTCACAAGGACAGCCTGTCCTGCTTGAGTCAGTCATGGCTAGGATGGTGAGAACCCTGAGAAGCAAAGTTGGTCCCTTAGGTGGCAGTATAGAAGACAGAAAGTTCCCGAATGTGCTGCAGACCCAGGCACTAGCCAGGCCTGGGGCTTTTATCCCTAAGTTCTTCCCTTGGGATGCAGGGAATTTCTGATTGCTTGAACCAGTTGCATCAAGATCTTCTGAGGAGTAGCAAGAAGCATGGTAGGACACCAGTGCTCTTGTGGTTTGATGCCAGAAGTCAAGTCCTTAGTATGGAAGGATAAGCCCTCCCAGCTCCTGGCAGTGCTGCCTCGGTCAAAGAAGGAGCCATTTCCCCTGGCCTAATGGTGACACACAGTGACTGCACCTCATGCTTCCAGGGCTGACAGAGACCTACCAGAGTCCAGCCTCTTCCCTGGCCCATTTCCACTCCTACTCCTTCTATAGTGATTGATCCCAACGACTTTCTCCCTGAGGCCTCATGCAATGTGGCAGCCAGCACAGAGGGGAGAGCACACTGTGACACAGGCACACTAGAGCACCAGCAAGATACAATAGGAAACGTAGGACTGGGGAGATAGCTCAGCAGCATAAATGCCATGTGGCAAGCCCAAGGTCCTGAGTTCAGCTCCCACCCTGTCCCCAAAAAGCTAACAGGAAACCAGACTCTCAGGGTCTAGCAGAGCCCCCACCTGAGCAGAAAGCCCCCCTGAATATTTGTAGCATTATTGAATGAATGATACTTTGGTTAATAAATGATGAATTCTCAACTTCTCTGGGGGGAAAAAAACTTCTTAGGGCAAAGAAAAAATGCCAAGATAGAAGAAGAAGAAGAAGAAGAAGAAGAAGAAGAAGAAGAAGAAGAAGAAGAAGAAGAAGAAGAAGAAGAAGAAGAAGAAGAAGAAGAAGAAGAAGAAGAAGAAGAAGAAGAAGAAG
>PVJA010022036.1:9191-22218 GCA_004027025.1 Myocastor coypus
ATTTAAAAAAAAAAAAAAAAAAAGGTGTTCAAAAGTGGTTAAACTGATTTTCAAATATCCTTTTACTGCTTTTCCTCACTGAAAGAAAAATAAAGGGCTGGGGAGATAGCTCAGTAGAATAAGTGCTTGTCTGGCAAGCACTTTTGGTTCCGCAAGAAAGAAAAAAAGAAACATGTCTGAAGAATCTATTACTTGCCAGGCTGATTCTCCTATTTCAGTTGTTCTCAACCTTCACTGCGTAGAAGATGCACCTGGGCAGCTTGTTAAAGTTTCATTTTTCTGAGGCTCAGACCCAGCTGCTTGCCTGTTAGCTCTGGAGAGGGACCCAGGAAATCTGTTTTGTTAAGCCACTCTCCTGTGCATTTGATAAAGTACTTTGGGAGCTGCACATTGGGAAATGCTTTTTAAGGAAAACTTAAGTACACCTAGAAAAATGGGGTCACTTGACAAAGCCATTCGAACTCAGCACTATGTGACTCTGGAGCCCTGTTTTTTTCTTCTAATCTCAGCATTTTTTAAAATTACGAAAGGGCTGGGGAGATAGCTCGGTGGAATAAGTGCTTACCTGGCAAGCACAGAGTCCTTAGTTCAATCCCTGGTACTGCAAAACAAATAAATAAATAAATACATACATACATACATACATAAAAATGAATATGACAATGATGTCCCTTTAATGACAGCAGAAAGTGAGCTCCTGCTGGTAGTAGACTGCACCTTCTTTGTGTCAGGTTGGTTTGAGGCATAAGAAATAGCAGCAAACCAAAACCATCACAAAAACTCTGGATGTTTTTTTTTGAAAATTAGTTTACTACTATATGTTGATTTGGGATACACTCAGTCTGACTTTATTTTTCTTTTAAGCTATTTTAGCCTTAGTTAAATGTTGCAGCAGCTGGGTGTTATAGTGCCATCTGGAAACCTAGCACTGTGGGAGACTGAGGCAGGAGGACTGAACATTTGAGTCTGGCCTGGGTAACACTGAGACTTAACGAGACCATGTCAGGATGAAAAATAAAAAGCGGGCTGGGGATGTAGCTTAGTGCAAAGGCCTTGTGTTTATTCCCCAGTGCCACATATACTACATGAACTTTTTAATTCTTCTTAGTGTGTTCTGACAGAAGTAATTCCTTAGAGTTTCCTGTCTTTCACAAATTGACCTTTCTAAAGTGCACCAGTTCAGTATTTTGTGGAACAAGTTTGTCTGATATTTTCTCTTGCTTGTAATGAAACTATCCATATTTTTGGCATAGCTATACCACAGAAGTGATTTTGTTCTCATGGTGTGACATACCAGAGGTTTATAAAGTCAGTAGATCTTATCTTTGGTGGTTTATCCTTGACTATTTCCTTAAGTTGATAGCTGTTAGATTTTTTTCTCTATAGAGTTGCTCCTTCAGCTGGGCCAGGTGGTACACAGCTGTAGTCCCAGCACTCTGGAAGGCTGAGGCAGGAGGTTCACAAATTTGAGTTTCACTTTGACTATTTAGTGACTTAATAAAACCCTGTCTCAAAATAAAAAGTGAAAAAGGGGCTGTGAATATAGCTTAGTGTCAAGGTCCTGAGTTCAGTCCCCAGTAAGACAATCACACACACATTCACACACACACACACACACACACACACACACACACACACACACATGTGCAGGAAGAAAGGAAGAGGAAGAAGAAAGAAGAAAAGCTCCTGGGTTTTTTTTATTGGTAGTTAATATTTGACACTTTGCTACTAAGCATATTGTCCTCAAATTTTTATTTATTAATTTTGGCATACATTGCCAGAGCTCCTCTGTCACAATTATTGGCAGAGATGTTGGTTTAATGGTGATTTCTTAAAAAATTATCTTTCAGTTCATTAGTAATTAGATTCCTATAAAGGAAAGCTTCCATTTCTCAATCATTTGTTTATTCAATCATGCAAATCAACACAGTCTCACGGACATTGATTTTACTTTGTGAGTTGAAGCAGCAGCATCACTGTTTTGTTGCTCAGGTGCTTCCAGCTTGAGTCTTTGAGTTTGAAGGACTTGTGCCTGGAAATAGCTGCCAGCATTTCCTTCTCCCCTCACTCCCAGGTCCATCCAAGGGATCCAACAGTGGTTCGTCTGGAGCCTCCTTGGAGCTGTATGTGACCAGGAGGCTCATGGGAGGGGACATTATGTGTGTGCAAATTGTTCTGTGTACTTCCAAAAAACTGCAGGAGTGAAAAGAGTGGAAAATACCAGCCTTGCTAGTCTCAAGGGAGCAAGGACTCCCCACCTGGGTCACATCATGCCCACAAGCAGCATTAGATGCTCTCGGTGCTGCGTGAAGTCTATTTCCTTCCTCCCCAGTACTTAGTAAATATTTGTAGAGTGACGCACGAGGTTCTCAAGGTGGCGCAGAGATTCTCCAAGGATGACATTTAGCACCCACGTCATGTAACCTTTTGCTAGAGCTTTTCTTCCTTGTTAGATGATTATTATGGAAAATATCAGGTGTCCACAAATGCAGAGGCAATGACTCTTAAGCACATGTTCCCTATCTTTAATACTTCCCAATGTTTGACCTAGTGTCTTTCACTTAACCTTTTCCTTTCCCTTGGGATAGAAGGAATTTTTCGTATTTGAAACAAATTTCGGAAGCTAAGATGTGGGGAAAGACTGAAATGACTCTTAAGATAAGGACTATACTTTGTTTCCCTTTCTCTCTTTGGTGCTTAACCTGTGCTTAAAAATAACAGGTAGTTTTCCAAGCACCAACCAGGAGTTGCCTGTTCTGAAAATAGCTTTCTTTGACAAAAAAAAAAAAAAAAAAAAAAAAAAAAAAAAAAAAAAAAAAAAAAAAAAAAAAAAAAAAAAAAAAAAAAAAAAAAAAAAAAAAAAAAAAAAAAAAAAAAAAAAAAGTGGCTTTTTTATAAAAGCTACAAATACTCACTGAAGGAAATATGGAAATTACGGAGAAATAGAAATTAAAAGTATTATATTTCCACCTCACTCCAGAGGTAGCCTTATCTTGGCTAATATCCTTGGATGCAGTATAATCAGAGTCCATAGATAGTTGTGTTCCTGGAAATGTAGCAGGTGTGTTTGGATGCGTGTCATGTCACTAAATTCATATCAGAGTATCACTTAAAGCTTCCTCTCCCCTACGTTTTATTACAAGAGAAACATGCAGAGGCTGGGTGAGTAGGGTTGCTCCAGTCCTGAGTTGATGAGCAGGACTGGAGGGTGGGAGAGGGATTGCAAGACAGCCAGGCAGTGCTTTAACTGGCCCCGTGGTATTGAGGCAGCCTTGCTTTGAACTCTGTCACCACAGACACTTGGGCTTATAGAGGATATGTGATTGCTTTTCACTGTCAGGCAGTGGAATTAGCAATGAAGACTTAATCATTAAGTAATCACTAACCAGGTTCCTGGCTTTTAGAAAACACATCTCATCTTTGAACAAATAACATATGTGAAGTTCGGCAATATTAGTTTATGACTAGTCATAGCACTTCTTAGGTAGAGTTTTTTTCTCCTCAAAAATTTTTAAAGGTGTTTTACATTCACAGCAAAATTGAAAAGGCACAGGTATTTCCCATGGATACCTGCCTAGTTTTTAAATCTCTTTAGTATATGCCTCCATCGCTGCAATAATTTTATGCTTATAAATTTCTTTAATTCAGTGAGTTAGCTCTCAGAAAAGTAGGTTCCCACTCTAATTTTCCAAGAAACTTTTATATCAGAGGATCAATGCCATCATTGAAAGCCTCCTGCAGTTAAATCCCCAGAAGGTGGGACTGGACTTGGTGGCACACACCTGTCGTCTCAACACATGGGAGGCTGAGGCAGGAAGATCACTGTGAATACAGGGTCTGCCTGGGCTGCACAGGGAGTTCAAAGCCAGTCTGGACTGTCCAGTGCCGCCTTGTCTCCAAAAGCAACAAAACCAAACAAATCCAGAGAAGGTGATGCGATGGCTTCCTGCTGTGTGACAGCTTGCTTTCCTCAAGAATAAATCTGGGCTGAGCAGGGAGGGGAGGAGCTGGGGTCAGTGCCAGCAACAAGGAAAGGACAGTGTATTAATTACGTTTCACTTGTTGCTGAGACAAATACCCGACACTCAAAATGAAGGAAGGAAAGGTTTACTTAGCGCTCAGTTCGTAGAGGTTTCAGTCCATGTTTGGCTGGCCCAAGGCTGAGAGGAACAGAGCAGAGAGAATCCAGTTCAAGGCGGCGGAACAGCAACAAAATGGTGGCAGAGACAGCCAATCAATCAGGGCAGCAGAGCAGCAGCAACAGCAAGAGCTCAAGTCTATCTCTCTGTCTCTCTTTATATTACATTCAGGCTCTCCGCCTTAGGCTACACCCATAATCCCACTAGTGCTTTGGCCCACAATCCTATCAGTACTAAAACCCATATTCCCAGGTATCATGGATCAAGTCTCAAAGTCTAGAAGTCCCCGCCCAATGACTACGTGAGGCTTTAGGGGAACAACTAAACATAACCATAACAGACAAGGACAGGGGAATGAGGCCACCTGAGGAACCTGTTATTTCAGTGTATGTATTCACTCCCAGGCCTCAAGGGGAGAGAAGAGGGAGTGAGGGTGGGGAGGGCAGCATAGGCCCCTATGGTGGGAACCTCAGGTCCAGGACTGCTATCCCCTGGGCTTCGAGGTCTCAGGCAGATGCTTGGATCCCTCTCGGTCTGTCTTTTCCATCTACAACATGAATAGACTACATTTTCCTTTTTAAAAAATGTGTTGTATTAGCCCCTATTACTTTAGAAAAATACTGGGTTTCAGTGTAAGGTTTTCCTAGATGCTCACGATCATATCCACCGCAGTTACTCTCTCTTACTCAGGACTATCCCTCCCCTCTCATCTTCCTTTTGTCTAATAATAGTCAAAGGAATGAAAATTCTCACCCTAGAGAGAAATGAAGGTCTGTGTCCCCTCAGTGAATGTTAGGGTACTTGGAGGTAGGGCCTTTGCCGGGCAATTAGATTAAGATCGTCAGTGTGGAGCCTCCTTCTTGGGTTTAATATCTTCATAAAAAGATGAACTCGCACAGATCTCCATCCCCGCCTGGGGTGTGTAAGTCAGTGTGTGTGCCTGTAGGCCTGTGTGTGCTCACGCACCGGCACACCAAGGAGAGGCCACATGGCCATATTATCGGTCAGAGGCCCTTCAAAGAACCAAACTATGCTATATCCCAATCTTGGCCTTTCAGAAGCTTCTGGAACTTAAGAAACAGTGCAAGCACATTCTCAGCAAGAGCCCAGGGCCACCCCCAGGCAGCACTTTCCATGTGTGGGGCCACAGCTGCTGGCCAGGGAGGGGCAAGCAGGGCAGAGCTGAGAAGCATTACAATGTGCATATCTGCCTCACCCAGCATCTCCTGGGGAGGACACTGGAATTAGCAATGGACTATCTATGGACTCCCCAGCATCTCCTGGGGAGGACACTGACCCCAACACAATAAGAGCACTGTCTGGCACGGGGAGCTGGGGGTAAGCTCTGTGGGGCAGTCCCAGAAACTCCTGGAAGAAAGAGTGCAGATGAGAATTCAGGAAATTAATACAAGTGACCTAACCCAGGCATGGTAAGAGTAAGTGCTTTCCTTAGGTATCACCACTGCTTCCTCCTTTGACTGGCTGTGATGCCCCAAGGGCCCTCAACATGGTTACACTGCTTAATTAGTTGCCCCTCGTATTGTGCTGTTTGACAGTGTCAGCTAATAAACTGCCATTATGATTCAGGCTTCAATAGCATGAGATGGATAACGAGTTCAACTCTAAGAAATGCCTATGGCATTACATACTGTCATTACTTACTGACAAAAATTGAGTTACCAAGGACACTTAGATGAAGGCCCACCCCTGAGCAAAGTGGAATTTGCATTTCTACATGATAATGCTATGTTTAGAGATGTTTTCTAGGTTTCCCTCAAACTAGCCTACAACCTAATTTTTGAAATACTATGCTTTAATAAATGTAAAACTATCTTGAGAGTTACTAAGATGCTTTTATTTTGTCTTTTTCCTTTTTGAGACAGGGTTTCACTATGCAGTTCAGGCTGGCCTTGAACTCACTTTATAGCCCAGGCTGGCCTCAAACTCCCAGCGATTCTCTGGCCTCAGCTTCCTAAGTGCTGGGATTACAGTTGTGTGCCATCATACTTGTTAAGTTTGTTTTTTATTTGTATAGTTGCCACCTCTCTACTTCTCACTTTAAAAACTTTATTTTCAAAAAAAAAAAAAAAATAAAAACTTTATTTTCATTATAAGAGGACTATTTATAAAACTGTATATAGTTTATATAGCTTTACATTTACATATATAATATATACCATATATATGTCATATATCATATATATAAAGCTATATGTGTAATAATTTCTTCACTATTACAGTAAAAAAATCTGTACTTTCTGAAGTATTTTAGAAAGAGCAGAGATTTATGTAGCTCACTGTTCTGGTGATTCAAGGCATGGAGACTAAGATTGGTGGTGCTGGCACTGGCATTGTTCTGGTGGGGGCTGTGAGGTAGAGGGCCTCAAAGGGGTGGCATGTGTGTGAGGGATCAGATCCCATGGCGGGGAGCAACGTGGAAGGGAGGAAGGCCAGCCCACTCTTCCTCTTTCTGGTTCAGGTGCATGCCAGGCCAGAACTCCACCACAAGATACCTCCCAGCCCTGGTCCCACTGGTATGTAAGAATTCAGAGTCCTGCAGAAACTGCCCAAATTCTTTCCTGGCATTCTAGACACTTGCCGCCAGATCCTATCTCTTGAGGATCTCAGCACTTCTCAGCATTGCCACACTGGGAACTGTTTCCAACTCATGAACTTTTGGGGGGAATGAGCCACATGTAACCCACTGTAATATGTGATATAAAAATATCTGTAACATAGAACTGTATTATTAAAATCTGTAAAAAGCTGGGCAGAGGGCCACCTGCTTGGAATCCCAGTCTCTTGGGAGCCTAAGACAGAAGGACTTCTTGAGCCTAGGCAGTATTAATCAGATCCTGTCTCAAAAACAAACAAAAAGCCCACTTCTAACTAATTGCATACAATTAGTATCCACTTTTGGAATGTTGGAGTAAACTTCAGCATGCATAGTTTACTCTTTTTTTTAATTCACTGAAGATGTAGTTGTGCTTTCATGTTATTACTTAGCATAAAATATGTTTTGGTCTCCATTGTTTTAATTGATGATACAGGTAACAATGGAACCTATTAGAGCTGTGAAATTAGCATTTTATGCATTTTTCTGCTACATGTTTAGAATTTGAGGAGCTACGTGGCTTTGCTAATACAGAGGGGTTGTCAAGCTGTTGCTGGCCACTACCTGGAGGCCCCTCCGAGTGGCCATCACCCAGTGGCCTTTACCACCTAGCACATTTACCATGGTCTGGGGTGGGCCCTCAGCTAAGTGGCCTTAGTAACTGAACTTTTTGTCAATAAGCAATGATAACAAGAAATGCCGTAGTAACTTCTTAGAGGCAAATTTGTATTGTCCCACCGTGTACTATGAAATCAGAACGACAGTTGATCAACTGACATCGTCAAATGGCACAATACAGCAGTGGTCCAGGAAAGCACTAGTGTGGCTGTCCCTAGACTCTGTTCTTTAAGCTTAAGTGAACAGTAGCAGTAATGGTCACCACCACATAGTGGGTCTGTGCTGTATGAAGAGAGCTGGGCTCACACTTTATGAATCAGTATGTGAGGCCCACAGTAACTTCTTCAGGTCAGTATTCTTCTTGGCCTCATTTTATAGGTAAGCAAACTAAGTCTCACTTAAGTAAGTGGCCCAAAGTTATGTGGTGGAACTATAGGTTCTATCTAATACAAACACTGGATCTTTTAGTTTTGTTAATTTTAAAAATTTTATGTATTTGGTACAGGGTCTCACTATGCAGCTCAGATTTTTAGTGATCCTTCTGTTCCAGCTTCTTCAGTGTTGGGATTATAGGTGTGCACCACTATGCCCTGTCTTGGTGCACCCGGGGCAGGACTAGCACCGGGAAACTCTGGTCTTTACACTTGCTTAGGCAGGCTCTTGGGCTTCTGAGCTATCTCCGTGGTTCCCTAAACACCCAGTCTTAAACACAGTTTTGTGGTTCCTTTTTTTATTGATTGTTGACCTGCTCTGTCAGGATGATCTTGTGTTATTTCTCTTCTTTTGATCCCTTCCCACTCTAGGGAAACCCCCTGTGGCAGAGGCTCATCAGGAATATAGCTTTCATACCCTGTTGTCAAGGACCATGCTTTTCTAGCACTTATGGGGAGAAGAGCTTTGGTCTGTTCCCTAATTTTCTCCTTGGATCTGAATATACTTTTGGAACAAGGGTCATATTTTGTTGACTTGCTCTTCAGTTTGCTCAGGAAGGAATGCTGAGGAAGAGAGCTGTTGGGGCTGTGGTCCAGGCCATCTCTAGCTCAGAAAGGGAAGGCATTTCCCATTATTCCATCTCTGTTTTGCTGTTCTGTTCCAGTGAAAGCTGCTGTGATACATAGGGTGGTCGGGAACAGGTAGAATCTCTGGTTTCTGATTTCTACAGTATAAGTGGGAGAACAGCGAGTCCTCTTGTACGGAGGTTTTCAGTTTGTGCTGAAGTGACTCAGTTCCAAATAGGATTTCCATTCCAAACCTGTCTTTGTGATTGTCTTTTAGAGAGTGCTGGAGCAGAACGACTGGACAAAAGCAAGTGTCACACTTTCGAGTGTCATCAGGCTTACAGTCGGATTGGTAAAGTTTAACTTGAAGCCTCCTTGCCTGAATGGAAGTGAAGAGATACATATTATTCACAGAATAAAAGACATGGGCTTCAACGTGCCCTTCCACATTTCCTACAAGTTGCGCTTGCTGCTGCTTTTTACCTTGTGCCTGACGGTGGTTGGGTGGGCCACCAGTAACTATTTTGTGGGTGTCATGCAAGAGATTCCCAAAGCAAAGGACTTCATTGCTGGTTTCAGTAAAGCTATAGCTTTGGGGAAAGAGGAAACACTTGCCAATGAAGCATCCCAGAAAATGGCAGAGCTTGACAATTGTCCTTCAGTGTCTCCAAACCTTAGTAAGTGTTTCTTCTGTCGCTTTCTTTTTTTATCATTTAAAAGTACTGTATCAAGCCGGGCGTGGTGGCGCATGCCTGTAATCCCAGCACTCGGGAGGCTGAGGCAGGAGGATTGGTGCGAGTTCGAGACCAGCCTGGGCTACAAAAGTGAGCTCAGGACCAGCCTCAACTGCGTAGCGAGACCCTGTCTCAAAAAGACAAAAAAAAAAAAAAAAAAAAAAAAAAAAAAAAAAAAAAAAAAAAAAAAAAAAAAGTACTGTATCAATCTTCTATTTAACACAGGTACCAAAATCTGAAGTGTGTATACCCAGGCAACCAGCATGTAAATTAAAAAAGAGAATCTTACTACAATTCCCCCAACACTTCTTTCAGTCACTACCCTGGCTTTAAGACTACTATTCATCATTAGATTCTTACCTATGCTGTGTACTGGGAATTGAACCTGGGGCCTCTCTGCTGACCTATATCCTCAGCCTTTTTTTTTCCCCCCTGTTATTGTTTAATTGAAGACAGAGTCTTGCAAAGTCACTGAGTTGTCCAGGTTAAGTTTGAACTGGTAATATTCCTGCCTCAGCCTGGATTATAGGCATGTGCCGCCATGCCCAGTTATGCTTTTCGTGTTTTTAACCTTATAAACTAGAAACGTACTTTCTGGACCCTAGTGCTTAGCTTGTGTTGTTAAACATTATTCTAGTTATATCTCTTCAGTTTGTTTTTACTTTGTTCAGTTTCACTGAAATATGATATACCACTATGTAAACATACCCAGTTTTGTAATCCAGTCACTAACATCCCAGCGACATACAACAATAGGGCCATTGATTCAGGCCTATGGCTCTGTTTCAGGCATCTTCATCCTCCTAGGATCAAAGAGCTTGCTTTTACATCATTTGGCACATAGAGAAATGCAAACCCAGTAAGACTGCTAGCATGTTCTTGTTCAGAAATAAGGTGTCAGAGGCAGTGTTGAAGTTTTTAAATATTGTCTTTGGTGTTTATTTCTTAAAATCTCATGGTTTTTTTTTTTTTTTTTTTTGAGACAGGGTCTTCCTATGCAGTTCAGGCTGGCCGTGAGCTCGCTTTTGTAGAAATCTCATGTTTTGAGTCTCCTTTGTTGTCTTTTCTTTCAACTTGATTCATGTTCATCAGTATTAGTGGATGGAATACAATTGGAAGGGAAAGACCCCATTGTGTTACTTCTTGTGTGCCTTCCTTCTCTAGGTTAGGGTGTTAGGACATCTCCATGCCTCCCTTGAGCCTGACTGGTATTGACCTCTCTTTCCAGATTGCCTTTCCTCAGTTCATGTCTACCTGGTCCATTTGAGTTTTGTCATTAAAAATGTAGCTTAGATATCTTCCAGGGGTTTCTAGGACTGTTCCGCAGAGTTCGCCCACAGATCCCTCTGCTGGATATTCCTCTTATTGTGCCTGAGTCACAGTGCCTGGCTCATGTTTGCCTTTCCTTCCCAGGAGACACTGGGTAAGCCAGATGTGTGTGGTGTGATGCTTCCCAGCTCTTCTCTACTTGCCCCTCCTTGGCTAGCAGCTGTGGCCCCACACTTGGAGGGTGCTGCCTGTGGGGGTCGCCCTAGGCTCTTCCTAGTGTGTGGGCTCCTTAAGTTCCAGAACCTTCTGCAAGGCCAGGATCAGAGTATAACATGGTTTGGCTCTTTGGAGGGCCTCTCACTGGTAATGTTCTCACATAGCCTCTCCTCGATGTGCCCATGTAGGAGTATGCACGTGTACACCCCTAGGCTGAGATGCAGATTTTGTATGTCATCTTTTCATAAGGATATTAATCTCAACAAGTATGATCCATTCCAGTGGTTAACCTTAATCTGATCTGGCAAAGGCCCCACCATCATACTGCGGACTAAGGGTTCAACATAGGAACTGAGATGGACACAGGCTTCAGTCCTTGCATCCTCGTTCCCAACTGAATTACAGTCTTGTACTGTACTCTTCTTGACATGGAAAGGCTAAAGAATTATTCTTGCAGGGCTGGCCAGATAGCTCAGTGGATTAAGCTCCTGCTTAGGCAGACACAGGGGCTGGGAGTTAGATCCCTGGCCTGCTATGCCAGCCCTGCCCCTGGGGTGCACTGGGATAGCACTCAGGACTGGGCATGGTGGCTTGTACCTTTAATCCTAGCACTTGGCAGGCTGAAAAGCAGGAAGGATCACTACACGTTAATTCTGTATAGTGAGACCCTGTAGACCTGTACTAATTACACTAAAAAAAAATAAGAATTATTCTTGAGTCTGTATTCCACTCACAAATCATATAAACCAAGATTATATGTAAACCGATTACATGACCCCCTTACTCAAAATCTTCGTGATGTATTTTAAGCAGTACATTCCTCCATAAAAAATATGTGGAGCTGGGTGTGGTGGCACATGCCAGCAATCCCAGCACTCTGGGAGGCTGAGGTAAGAGGATTGCAAATTTGGGCCAGTGCAGGCAAATTAGTGGCTTAGGGGCTGGAGAGAGAGCTCAGTAGAATAAGTGCTTGCCTGGCAAGTGTAAGGGCCTGAGTTCAATCTCTGGTTCCACACACACACACACACACACACACACACACACACACACACACAAAACAAAATACAACAACAACAATCACAATACAAAAACAAATTAGTGGCTTAGCATGGTTTTGTCTCCAAATGCATGCTAGAAAATAGATAGGTAGAGAATTAAGAGTATGACATATGTGGTGGGGGCTTGAGATAGGCCATTGGCTACATGGTAAGGCTAATGATGAGTTTTATTACCTGGCCACATGGGAAACCATCTTAATAGCCACCCCGTGTCCCTTGGCAGCAGTTGTAGCATTCCTTCCATGGAACTCCTTTTCCTATTCTTTGTTCTCAGGGATTTACTGCTGGCTTTAGGCTTTGCATATGGGCTTTCAGGAAGGTTCTTGTAGGCTGGCTGTCTCATGGATGACTGGACATTGTTTCCTGAGTAGGTGCTGAAAGCACCATGGCCAGGTTAGGGACTGTCACAAGAAACAAGAATGGTGATTTATGTATAGGAAGGCCTGTGACTGCTTGGCTGGGAAGTGGATAATACATCTTGTGAGCAGGTTAGCGTTTTATAGTCTGGCCAGTATTTGTTGAGTTAAGAAGAAAAAAAACATAGGGGAAACAGTTCAGTTCCCTAACTAAACTCCACCTCCCTTCTTATCAGCATATCTCATTTATTCCTGTTAAAAAGAGATGGGCAGGTGGCTTTAGCCTGACAGTGGAAGCCTTGCATAGGATTGGGTTCCTTCCTGAGGTTTCATCTCAGACAGCTTCTGGGATCCCAGAGCAAAGGCTTTAGCTGGAAATGTCAGCGGGAGGCTTGTGACACTGCAGATTCCTGCTGGACAGGGCTGGCTTCTCTCCATCTGTCTGATGCTTTGCCTTCAGGTCCTTGTTCAAGTTGTTGATTTCATGAATGCTCTTGATTTTCATGAGATTGAGGTGGCACCCTAGAATTTTGAAAAGAAAGAGAGGCTCATGCAAATTTGAGGAGAACCTTAGCATAGGGTTGACCTCTGCCAGGCCCCAGGGTCACCAGAACAGAGTCTATTTTTTACTCATTGATGGGCTTGGAGCCAGTGTTGATTATCTGGCCATAAAGAGATGCTTCTACACACCAGTTACATGACTTTTTTTTTTGGAAGGGTCAACAAGATGTTCAGGGTCTCATTGCTAGATTGGACTCATAGTGATTTGCCTGTTTACAGCCTCCCAAGAGCTGGGTGTGCTTATAGGTGCACACCACCATGCCCAGTCTCTAGTTATATGCTTTTGCTACAGTAATATTTGTCACATGAGTTCTGTGGCTGAAGTATAATATATGACTGAGACTTTACTATAAGTAAGAGCTGGCCTTCCTATAGCATTCACTGCTTCACCCATGTTATTCACATAAGCCACTTAGCGCTTAATGCAACTGTTTCTCCTATAATTTTTCCCTGTATTTATTGTA
>PVJA010022036.1:22318-34985 GCA_004027025.1 Myocastor coypus
GCTCGTTTTCAAACCAGATCTCTCTTTGGAAGAAGTACAGGCAAAAAATCCCAAGGTGTCCAGAGGCCGGTACCACCCTGAGGAATGTAAGGCTTTGCAGCGAGTCGCCATCCTTATCCCTCACCGGAACAGAGAGAAACACCTGATGTACCTGCTGGAACATCTGCACCCCTTTCTGCAGAGGCAGCAGCTGGAGTACAGCATCTATGTTATCCATCAGGTGAGGTCCTCCCTCTGAGGGGCCAGGTCTCCTGACCCTTTGTCTATTTTGGGTGTAAAGTACCTCAGACCATCATTGAGGAGAGAGTTCTGTTAATCTTATCCTTGGAAGGAATAGAGGAATTTTTTTCCAGAATATGGAGTCATGGGACCAAATCTGGGAAATTTTACCTTGCTAGAGTGAGCGTCAGTGACAAGTCTGCTTTTGAAGCCCTGCCCTGTTAGCCAGTGCCTGCCCTAAGATTGCTCCATTTACTAGTTTCCTGGGGCCTCTTTCTACATTTGCTGTGTGCTATGAATGACCTGTTGGACTTGACTCTTACTACTGAGTGTTGCTGTTCAGTGGAGATCTAGAGAGGACTTGGCAGTACTGAGTGTTAGCAACCCTTGGGTCCTGGGACTGCACATTTCTGCCTTTACCTTAGCCTCTATTAATTAGATCAGATGTGTTAATGTTTAATTTTCAACCTCCTGACTCACTTGTGTGACTTCCAGAAGCATCATTTTAGCAGGAACATGATGGAACTGTGGGCTGCTTTTAGAGAGTTCAGTTCTAAGGTCAGTGGAGTCGGTGATTAAAGATGCCTCTATTTGGTAGCAAAATTTATCAAAGGAAAAATAAGACATCAGTTTAAAATATCCATGTCTAAGCTTTCCACAATCACTCTGGGCCATCTAAATAATGTCCCCTCAAATATTAATACATTCTGGGAATGCAAACAAAATCATTGACTACTTACTATTGGTTATAGCTGGCAATATTTATTTTAAAAAGCTTTTGGGAACTTTGACAACTCAGAGGGTTACCTCTGCTGACCTGAGGGTAAGCTGGGGTTCTTGAAAATCAGGATGTTTACTTAATTCATCTTTGCTTGTTTTTTGAAGTACAGTTTTATGATTATTTTGCTTTATCGTTATTTTTAACTTTATAGATCACAACTGTGATTTGTTTTGATTCAGGTTCTTATTTTAGATTAAACCCCAAGGTACAGAACCATTTTTATGAATGGAAGCATACATTGCTTTTTGTTACTTTTTTTTTAATATATTTAGTATAGGGTCTATAGGGTCTCACTACACAGATTGGACTCAGCGATCTTCCTGTTTTGAGCCTCCCAAGTGCTGGGATTACAGGTGCATATCACCATGTCCAGTCTCAATCACTGTCTCAGTGCACCCTGGGGGCAGGGCCTACACAGCACACTGGGAATCGAACCCTGGTCCCTGCGTCTGCCTAAGTAGGCCCTTTAATCTGCTGAGCTTATCTGGCTGGTCCTATCTGTTACTCTTCAGGAAAACTGTGGCCATGTCTGAGAACTGCTTGTTCTTTCATAAACAATGTATTAGATTTGAATTTAATCCAACTAGTCATGAAGAAAATGAGTACTATAAAAATCCTCTGCATTCCAGACCTTTATATTATAAGGGTTATATTACAAGTCAGATTATGTCCTCTTCTTTCTCAGGGACAAATCTCTGTCCACCAGGTCACTGCAAGGATTAGCTTCTAGCAGTAGTGTTGCAACAGAATTTTTGTATAGGGATTTCCAAGAAGCTTTAGAATAACTTAGAAACATTCACAACAGTCGTGCCTGTTGGAAGGCCCCAATCCCATGGGCCTTTCTGGCAAAGTGCTAGTTGCATCTTTCTGAAACTCAGCATCAACTTGATATAGTGGGTGAGTGCTAACAGACGCAGTGGATTGTGGTAAAACACCCATAAAATTTACCATCTCAGGCAATTTTTTTCATTTATTTTTTACCATCTTAGCTGCATTTAAGTGTGAATGTTCACAGCTGGGTTATATTCTGAAGATCATGCAGCCAGTCTTCAGAATATTTTGTTCTTGCTGTTCTAGAATTCCATATTATTAAGTACTCTCCAGGCCTAAAAGAGTCTCTTAAAGACTTGGCTCATAAGTATATATGAAGAATAAAGGAAAAAAGGTCTTTTATCATCCTCCCATTTCTTCTATCAGACCTTAAGTGTGTTAACACAAATAATAGCAACTCCTCAGTTGGAGCTGAATGGCAGGACAGCTTAGCACAGGGACTCCTCATGCTTTGATTTCTGTTTTCTGTAGGCTGGAGCTAAAAAGTTTAATCGAGCCAAACTCTTGAATGTGGGCTATCTCGAAGCTCTTAAGGAAGAGAATTGGGACTGCTTTATATTCCACGATGTGGACCTGGTACCGGAGAATGACTTCAACCTTTACATGTGTGAAGACCAGCCCAAGCACCTGGTGGTTGGCAGGAACAGCACTGGGTACAGGTGAGGTGGCTCAGACCGTAGTCCCTGGTGCCTGGGGCTGTGTGGGACGTGGTGTTCAGATTGTCATAGGAGAGTGAGAAGTAGGAAAAAAAATGTTCCATTATTTTCTTAAAATGCCAAACAGAAATAAGAAAATATAACAAGGAAAAGAAGTCCTCTAACAATCTTGACAGAGGTTCATATGAGGAAAATAACAAAGAGAGAATATTGTCCACATTGCAACTGGCGGCTAGCTCTGCCCTCATTGCCCATGTCAGGGGCCTTGGCAAGCTGTCCCATGTGACCACAATGTGCCTGACATTGGTCTATCCCAGACTCCCTCTAGAAAGCAATTAAACAGTGTCCTTTAGGCTAACTTTGAGAAACTGCCCCTCTTTCCAGACTGCAGCCTTTTTCCAAAGTTCTGGGGAAACAAAGAGGGGTGTAGCTGTCTGCCAAATTGTTTGCTCAGGAATCAGGACACCCAGGACTGGTTCTTTCTTCTGAGGGCCACCAGGGAAGTGCTAGGTACCAGCATCCCTTCACAGCTCCCTGCCTCTGTATCCAGAAGATGAACTGCTCTTCAGCCCTATCTTACCGCAGCTCCTAGTTGTGCACAAATAAGGGGAGATGGTGATCAGGAAAATGTCTCCATAAATGGCACCGTGTATGTATGAGTGTGTACATGTGCCTGCCAGTGTCTCTCAGCCCTGTCCTGCATGGTAACTGGGGCTCACTAGGCTTGGACTGGTGTGACCAGGCAGAGTACCTGCCCTGGTGAATGCTGGTGGGGAACATGGAGCTACAGTGAAGCCCCATGCCCACTACCTCTGCAGATACACCTGTAAGCACTTAATGCAGGGGGATGGAGGGAAGGAGGGAGGGAGGGAGGGAGAGGGCCAAATGGAGAGATGGAAAGATGTATGGAAGAGTTCGAGGGAGATCTATAAGATTGCAACATGCTGTCCTACCACTGTGCATTCTGTGTGAGTACGAAATGACAACTGTGTTCGTGCCGCTTTGGTCCTGGCTTCCATATTGCTGTTAGGGTGTGTAGGTCTCTCCCTGGGGCTGTTGAAGAGAATTCTTGAATACCATGGACTGTGATTTTTGCCTTGGGTACTGACCGGAAACCTATTGCCTGTGAAAACAGTGGGAAAGAAACAAATATAGTACCTAGAACAATCTCCGATGAGTGAGAACGCAGCCCTTAAGGGCACCTAGGGAAGTGTGGGAAGGTGTTTCTAGGGAGGTCACCCTGGCATCTGATGAAGTCCAAGGACTTCCAGCAGAGCTCGCAGCAGAGTTCCAAGCTGGTTAGAGACCCAGCCTGTGCTGATTCATTGGCTTCCCAGAGTGAATGTCAGGGAGAAGCAAGTGATGAGGCCCTGCTTGGTCTGATAAGTTTGGATTTCCTGAGGAAAGAGTCAGGAAGCTGTTGCCACAGGGTTCCAGCTGGGGAATGACAGGAGGCAGTTCTGTTCAGCTGGTCTGTGCAGAATTGGATGGAGCAAGTTGGGCTGAAGCAGAGGCAGTGGATGCCACATGCCTGAGTTCAGAGCCAGGGCTGTGGGGCTGGAGGTCAGGGAGAGAATCACAAGTGTTTCTCTTTGACGGAACTTGATTTCTGGCTCAGAATCTTATCATCTGGAGGTTTTGTTTTCTGGTTTCTTTGAGCCACATCTGCATTGAAGCAAACGCATACCATGGCCAGGCACCTTTTCTCAGAAGCAGTGACAGTCTGCTCATTGATTATGTCATAGAAGGTCTTTACTTCAGCCTCTTTCTAGGGATCAACTTTTCACTACATTTTCTTAAACTTTTCATTGCCAGGTACTTTCTGCACCATCACACATGATTGTTTAATAAAGGTCTTGGGCTGGGATTCTAGATTGTATCCATTTTAGTTACTTTCTTGCAATATCAGATACATATAAGTTAAGGGAGATTTGTAGAGATGTTGGTCTGTAGTTGGCTGTTTCCATGGCAAGGCAGCCTGGCAGGGGGGCACAGCAGAGGAGAACTTGTCCATGGCAAAGCAGCCAGGAGTGAGCAAAGCAGCGGGGGCAGCAAACAGCGGGCAGTGGCACCAAGCCTGCCGGCCAACTTTTCATTTATGTTCCATCCAGGCTATACGTCTATGGATGGATGTCACTGATACTGAGGGTGGGGCCTCCATTACCCATCCCCTTAATCCCAGCGTTGCTGTAACCTGGCCACCTTCGAAACTTCCTGCCTATGACAATGGGGCTTTGTGGGGACATTAAGATACAAACCATAACAGTATCTTTGTATTAAGCTGAAGATGAGAAAGTTTTGTTCTTGGGTGTTCCTGTTGGAATGGGATTTTAGTTTGCCCTTTGAGTTCACCATCCTGGGTACTACACAGGCTAATGAAACAGTCCTTGCACGAATCTTGCAGTTTTAACTTGCTAATGCAACTAGTCTGCTGTTTCTTTTACAATGAGACATCAGAAGGTTTTTGTCTCCTCTGAGTAACTGACAGGTCTTCATAATGGGAATTGGCCAATTGAATCTGTCTTGCTTTCTGATCTGGATCCAACAATCCCTGAGCCAAAACTCTCTTACTAGCAGATCAGGGTGCCAGCATATTTTCTACGTTCATCTTCTATTCAGATTTAAGTTTTCTCTGGTTCTAGTTTGCCATTTCTATTGATCTGTTTTCCAGTATGTGTCATGTAGACTACTCAGCTTTCGTGGCTGGTAAGAGCTACAGAAAGTATTGTCACAGGTTCCTCTCACGGGTGGCTGGCAAGTTCAGGAGCAGGCAGCTAACTATCTGTCCCTTGCTGGTAACTGTGGCACTGTCCCATCAGAGAGCACAACCTCACCATCATAGCAGCTGGTGAGCAGAAGTGCAAGATTATGTTTTCACTTGCCACATGTATAGGGGAAAGAAGTTAAAGCCCCCACATATGTCTGGGCGCTGACCAAACCAGAAGTGAATCTGAATTATTATAGACTGTGGGTCAGTGCTAAGGCACTGGATATGCCTGTGCAGGTTTTAATTGAGTTCTTTTGACACTGCCTTCTTTGGATAGGACACTATTGTTATTTTATGACTGTACTTCACCCCAGGCTGATAGGCCTTTAAAAATACATAGGCCGGATCCAGGGCCAATTAAATATTTATACTTTTCTAGGTAGGGGCAAAATCCAAAAGCAAAGATGGTCAATAAATGTGGAGACAGCTGCCACATACCAGGCAATGGGAAACCAGGAGTTCCTTAACTGATAAGGCCCTGGGCCTACTCCAGCAAAGCTTGTCTCCAGTGGTCCTCTCACAGCCCTGTGCTTCTTACCATCAGGGCAACCAGGAGAGCCCCTGTTTTTCTGTCTCTCTGAATCCTTCTAGGCTCAGCTTCTCCTGACATGGTGACGACTCCTTTGACACATCCTGAGGAAGATCAACCGCTTTGTTTGTTCATGCACTCCCGGAGACCAGGGAGTCAGCCCCAGGTCTGTGCGTGCTGATGCTAAGGAGCAGTGGATCCTTCCCACACACCCAGGCTGGCTCTCTGTGGAGCCTGCTCCCTGGTGCTTGGCAGGTTGCGTCTGAGTAGTGGTTCTACTAGCAGATCCTGACAAAGCTGCTTTCCTGGGCAGTTAAGAACTTGTCCCTATCAAGCAGTGTGATAACAGTGGCTGTAAGCTACTCCCTAGGTGCCTTGGTCAGTGATAGCCACCTTCTAAGCACTTTACTTCTCTTTATTTTAAGTTACAAAGATGCCCTTTCCCCCAAATTTTAGGTTAGGGGTAATAAATAAATCTGTTTAGATTACTGGCCAAAAGGGTCTCCAGCCATACCCAGAACACAGAAATAAGCAGCTGAGCTATAGGTTAGCTTTTTGGATGTTACTTGTTAGATGGATGGAGGGTCTACATGTTTGTCTTTCTTTTTCAAGTTTCTTCTTCTTCTTCTTTTTTTTTTTTTTTTTTTTTTTTTTTTGGCTTTTTGAGACAGGGACTCACTGCAGTTCAGGCTGGCCTTGAGCTCACTTTTGTGGCCCAGGCTGGTCTCGAACTCACAGCGATCCTCCTGCCTCAGCCTCCCAAGTGCTGGGATTACAGGTGTGCGCCACCACGCCCGGCTCAAGTTTCTTCTTATCTGGAGAAACAGCAGTGTGTAATTGGTCCTGGATTATTTTGAACTAAACGTTAATTAAGATTAGAGATCCTAAATATTCTCAGCTCTTTCCCTATTATTCCAGCTGATTCTTTAGGATTTAACCCCATATTTCTACCCTTTGAGCTCTTCCCTTCTCATCCACCAGATTGGTTCTCAGTGATTTCTTCTATTCTCATGTGTCCAAGTTCAGTCTGCTGCTGGCTTATTTCCAAACCATTGTCTCTAGCTGCTCCTATGAGCTTCTCTGTATTCTCTTCCTACTAAGAAAGCTCCAGGGGAAAAAAAAAAATCTCAAATTGAACTTACCTAAGACATGGTTTTCTATGTCCCTTGCAAAACCAAATTATCATCCCGTATACTTTATTTTCATAAGTGGCACTGTTGTCTAACTAATTGCCCAAGCCAAAAACCTCAGAGGTAGTGGTTGGGTTTTCTAGGAAATGGACTCTAAGACAGATTTGCAGTGAGTATACACATAGAGCATGCACAGGAGCTTTCTGTTCCTCTCAAGCCTTTCTTTGCTTAAAGAGTGAAAGTTAAGGAGCAACGTGCTCACCATGACATTCATTCCTGCTCAATCTGGCTGCAGCTTCTGGGGCCTTCTTAACCTATTGGTCTTGGTAAATGTTACCATTCGCTGGGGTGATACACAGGTGAAATCATCATCCAGATCGGATGCTGGAGCGCACATCCAGACCTCTGCACCTGAACATTGTTAATCCCACCTGGGCGGCAACTGGCCCAGTGAGCAGCAGAGGTAAGCATCATTTGGACAGAGGAACAAAGGCCAGACATCAGGCTGGGGCCACTGGGTGATACATGTCAGGCAGCAGTGGGTACATGGAAGTCATGGTTCTACTGTATTCTAAAATACCTACCCTAAAATCAGAGACCTCTGAAGAGTTCATGCAGAAGAAAAGGGTTTTGCACTGACATTCTTACCTTCTTTGTCTTCTCTTCTGCTCTAGGTTACGCTACAGTGGATACTTTGGGGGTGTTACTGCCCTAAGCAGAGAGCAGTTTTTCAAGGTGAATGGATTCTCTAACAACTACTGGGGATGGGGAGGCGAAGACGATGACCTCAGACTCAGGTGAACAAAAGAGAAAGGGTCCCCTTCACAGGGCTCTGCTGTCAGTGGTGGCTCTGGAAACCTGTGTTGATGTATAGTTCCAATAAACACCCATCTGGTGGGTCTTAAGGGTGCAGATTGGGCTTAAAGGATGGTAGAGTGTGAAGGGAGAGACCCAAATTATTGTTCAGCAGGGGTTGTGTAGAGGTGATGGGAGGTTTTCTGTTCCTGGGTTTGGAGTACAGAAGATTTCGTGGAGGCCCGAGGCTCATCAATGGGGAGGATTTACCAAGGCAAGGTCTCACCAGTGAACGGAGCTCCAGGCCGCAGGATGTCTGTCAAACTGTGACACAGAGAAGGGACTGTTAAAGCCTGGTGCTTTTTCTCAGAGCCAGGGACCCTGGCACTATGCCCAGTGTGGTTTTCTGAGCAGGTAATGCCAATAGCCTCTGAAGACATCCTTTCCCACCTGCTGTAGAAACAGCTGTTGGCCAGGTTGTTGGCCTTACCCCAGATTCACTAGACCTACTTTCTGCTTTGGAGTGCTTACGGGAATATGGTCAGCATGCCTGGCCTCCTCTCTCAGCCTCTTCCCCTGAACTTGGGCTGGGTGGGGTGGGGTAGATAATTACAGGTAGCCCAGCTCCCAGAAATCAGTAATTATTTAAGAGCCTACTGCCAGTATGATAGACATGGAATCACTGGGTCTTCTAGCCATCAGGAAACTTTCCCCTTCCTCCTATTGGTACCTCTTGCACAGGAAATTTCTGAGCAAAGGTTTTCAGTGAAGCACATGTTTGACTATCAGAAGTTTCCAATTGCTTTGGTGTGAAGGAGTCCAAGGCTCCATGTTGGTCTCGTTACCAAGCCTAAGCAGAGAGGCTCTGGAGTGTTTCTGGCGGGAGAGGGTAGATTTGCCTGACCCACAGCTTCACACGACCAGCCAATCAGCAGCCTGTGTGACTATGGCTTATGAGCTGGACAACAGGGTGCCTGATTTGTTGGTTTCAGGGAAGAGCAATAAGGGCTAGAGGTTAACCAGTGCCCATTTCCTTCCACAAATCCACCTCATTGCCCTGCTGGGATGCTTGGTAGACTTGTGCATGAATTATCTATTTTCATTCTTTTCTGGCTACTCCTGAGCTTCAAGGTAGAGGGGAGCCCTAAGCTTTAGTTTTACATGATAAGAACATCAGAGTCTTCCAAATGATTTTCAGTTAATGATCTGGCTATCAGAATGATTTAACCATGACAGTTGGTTGGGATTCATTGACTTAATATTTACCTCCCTGCTTCCTTGCTGTCATTTAATGCACTTCCGTTTGCAAAGCATGTACCTTGTGACTTAGGTTACTTGAGTCTTTCAAAGAAACTCTATCTCCATTGACATTTTACAGTTGTGGAGAATGAGACTTATGACAGTGAACTGACTTATTGTGGTTGTAAGAGCCTAGATGGAGTTGAAGCTTGATCTGAGGCTTTAAAGCTCATAACCTTAAATAAACAGTACATTCTTTGCTACAAAAAAGGCAGTACTAAGTGCATTAGAGATTCTAAGAGATTTGACTGTTCCTCAGTATGTATTCATATACTAGATGCATTATCAGGTTTTTAAAAAATGACTTTATATTGCTTCTTGGCCTTTTGGCTAAGATCAAGTATAGTATCTGTTCTTATCAGTTCAAAAAGTCACTACCAGTTGACAAATCCTTGTGGCACTTAAGTTGTAAATGGTAAATGTGATTGTTTTATGAGTTTATTGCCTGAAGTTTCACTAGTATAACAGAATCTCAAATCTTACGATTTTTTTCTTTAACTTCTTTGATACTCATGTAAAGCGAGGGTGTGGAAACTTTTGCAGATGATTCTTTTTAAGTGCTCAGTGTTAGGTAGGTGGAATAGATTCAGTGTTTGATCTTTTCTGATTTTTTTCTAGGGTTGAGCTTCAGCGAATGAAAATATTCCGGCCAAAGCCTGAAGTGGGTAAATACACAATGATCTTCCACACTAGAGACAGAGGCAATGAGGTGAACATGGAAAGGTAAGGCCCTGGGTTAGAGTGCCTGGTAACTTGCCACCTAGTCCCTACTGTCACTTGTGCTCAATTGCATCAGGTAAGTAAATTGCTTTTATTGAGCGCTTTGTATGAAAGAAAATTCTAAACAGTAACAAATAGTGCGTGAGACAGTAGTGCAGGGAAGCTGCCTTGTCTTCCTTCCTTCCTTTCTGCCCTACTAGATTATTTAGGAACAAACCAAAGATGCTGTAAATCTTGTATGGAAATCCTTTAGTACGCACCCTTAACCTGTAAGAACTCTTCCAAAAAGAACTGGGGTTCCATTGTTATACCTAGCATAAAATTAGCAACCCTTCCTCAATATCATCAAGTGTCAGGTTTCCCTGATTACCTTGTAAGTGCTTTTTATTTATTTTTTGTATTTTAAGGAATGGTCTACAGGAACAGAGTGTTCAGGATCTCACTACTAGATTGGACTCATAGTAATCTGCCTGATTATAGCCTCCCAAGAGCTGAGATTATAGGCCCACACCACCAAGCTCGGTCTCAATTGCCATCTCAGCACACCCCAGGGGCGGGGCCAGCACAGCAGGCCTGGGGATCGAACCCTTGGCCCCTGCACTTCTTAAGTGCTTTAAAAACAGAACAGTTGCTTTGTTTAGATGCATATGTGTAGATGGGGTCTGCCCTACATTTGGATGATCTTTTTAAATCTAATACTCCTCCTGTCCTTTTCCACTTGTAATTTGCTTGATATCCACGCCAGGTCATTTGTTCAATAGAATTTCTTGCCTTGTGAATGCTTGTCAGTTGAATCCTGGTAGTATGATTAGATGTCTTCCCATGACTTTTCTGAAAATTGTTTTATAAAATAGGAGTAGATTTCTGTAAGCTTTAACAGGCTCTGGGTACTGTCTTTGGGCAGAAACACTTCATCGATGTTGTTTACCTCCGCTTGGTCACCACAGAGCAGTTACAGTCTGAGTGTGTACCTATTGAGGTGCTCAGGTAGATCTGGGGGGTTCAGGTGTTCTCAGTCTGGTCCACTTATCATGAGGTTCCCCATCAGTTTGACCTGATGATGTTTAGCACTCACAGATGCTCATTGTCTAGGACTTACTGATCATCCATCCATACATGTATCATTTAACGGTGTTTAATTCTGTCGTTACTTTTTTGCTCATTACAGTTTTTCAACACAAAGAAGAATCTGTTCATTTCTTCCACTCTTGAGTACCCCAGGGTGTAGTTTTCATCAGAAAGGCAGAGTAAAGGGAAAGAATCAAGCACTGATTTGTCATTTTTCAGAATAATGAGCCAGTGTTGCCTGGAATCTTTCAGGGTGTAGTTAATACTCTCTTTGATACTCATGTTGTCTCATCTTTGGCCAATGGAGCTTTCTCGCTGGCTTCTGAATCCTTTCGGCATAGCTGTGGTAGTCTTTGAGAGCTTCCTGTCATGTGCTCTGGCCCCGGGAATTGGCCCCTTTACCGAGCAGCTCTGGAAGATAAACCAGTTTTTTCTGTGGCTCTGATTGAAGAATATTTCTGTGTTCTGAGTTTTTCCCTGAATTTTTAAACAGTATTGAAGAGCGCTGGGCCTCTTTGTGAGGAGTCTGCCATCCCTGCAGAACAGCTCTTTCTGTTTTCAATCTTTGTCTATAAGTATGCTTTTCTATCTTTATATTTTAAAAACCATTGAATAGTTACAGAAGAATACTTACAAATTATATGAGGGCAATTCTTGATCCTCCACCCCAGGTGGGTGTTCACGACCCATGTGGCCTCCCTAACCCATTTCTCCCCCTCCCCTGCCTCTCTACCCCAGGTCATACTGTTCTGATTTTTTTTTTTTTTTGTAATAAAAATATATAATAATAATTGTTTTTAGTGTTTCTAATTTTCACTTATGTTTGAATTCCTAGATAAAAGAGTAGTTAACTTTGTATGTTTTCAACTTAACGTAAATGCAGTCACACTGTGCCTTGTCCTTTGGCATTTTAGCTTACCATTATGTTTCCTTGAGGCACCAATGTTTTCACAATTGAGGGTCCAGAGGCCTGTTCCTTTTAGGGCTCCCTCCTCTGCACACTTTGCTTGCCTCCCAACACTTGGGTGATGTACCTGTCCTCAAATGCAGCCTGACCATCTGTGCATCTCTGCATCTATGCGCCTTGCCTGGGTCTCTCTGCTGGTGTCTTTTCTGTCACCCTCTTCACCTACTGACTTAGGCCTAAGTAGAAGTGACCTGCCTGCCAGGCTCCCCATGAGGTCAGGGCCCTCCATTTATCCCCTTCTGTCCACAGCCTCAGAGTGTTTAGACTCTTGTAAAGCTGTGTGTGCTCCCACCTGCAGACATAGAGGTCCCCTGACAACTCCGGAGGGCTCAGAGATACCCTGAAGCCCATCCAAGGAGCTAGTAGCAGCAGGTGACACCCATCCTGCAGTATCAGAGTACTTGGTTTTCCTCCGACCTATAGCTGGGAACACTGAGGATGGTGACTGTTTCACCATTGCTCCCCACGATCTTACGTGGGCACATGAGCACATGACTGCTGTTACTGTCTATTACATGCATTGGAGAAAACAATTTTTTTTTTCTGTAAGAAACCCAACGGGTGCAATAATTATAACATTTATATATTTAATTTATATACTTTTGTGCCACTTTGGGGTGAGGCAAAAAGATAAGGGGGCATAAGCAGATCCTTGTTTTGTCATTCACACTTGCCCCTCTTTATCTTTAGGATGAAGCTCTTGCGCCAGGTGTCACGGGTCTGGAGAACAGATGGCTTGACGAGTTGTTCTTATAAATTATTGTCCGTGGAACACAACCCTTTATATATCAACATCACAGTGGATTTCTGGGTTGGTGCATGACCCTGGATCTTTTGGCATTTGAGGAGCTGATTGCAATAATTTTGACCTAGAGATGTTTCTTAGTAACACATGTTAAGAACTT